>JAEPBF010000346.1:0-17599 GCA_019739055.1 Passiflora organensis
ATTGGACTTGGACTTGTTTTGTCAATGGCATGATCCAGTCTCCATATAGATCAGCAACCAAGCTTGGAATTATCTTGTACACTGGGTGAGCTTCATTTACCTCTCCATTCAGGATGGTCACCTCTTGGGCGAAGGTCTTGGCTTTCATCTCAACTCTCTTCTTCACTGACTCTTCCACTTTTGGGTATGTCAACATATTCATCAGTCTATCCTTGTCCTGGAAATTTTAGGACACCCAACAAGGTGATCATGATCGAAGATTCATTGGAATACACTACCAGCCACGTCACTCATTCGAAGCAAAAAGGGTTATGGAGGGTACCTGATCTCTGATGGCTGCTTCATAGTCTTCTGGAGAGACTCGAAACTTAGCCTCTGCCACGAACTTTCCATAGTGGATTCGTTTTGAGAGCGACTGCAAATGGGAAAGTAACAGCAAAGATAATCAAAGGCATACTGGTGATTAAGCCTATTTTAGCAGAAGAAAACTCTGCCATGTGACTATGGTAATAAGCTAAATTGATAGAGGCATTACCTGCAAGCACAGTGTGTCGCAAACAGCAGCTGATCCGCAATTCCCATCTTTCCCTTCCTTCACCAGTCTTGGTAGGAGATCTCTAAAGTACATTTCCCATACATTCTTGTTTATATTTATAGAATCAGACGCTGGATGCAGTACCTGTTGGGTAAAAGAAACAGGGAATGTGCTAGAGCAGAAAATGGTATTCAAAACTGTAACGTTAACTGCGTCTGAAAAATCATACCTGCGGGTAATGTAGAGGTGGCAACACTGGCACAGGTAGTTCGTTGGGGAAGAAGGGATGCTCATCGGGGCTCTGGTATCTGCCAACCTAAATTGCCAAGCAATCAAGCATATCATTACGGATTTTCCTACTGCTAACTTACTTCCTCTGATTAGTTCTGATGCTTGACATACCCGGGCATGAAGTGTCTCAGTTTCTCTGACCATAAACTCCACCAAAGAGCCATGGAACCCTTCCATAGCATCAGGGTTGTATGTATCTGCATTATACAGTACTGAGATCTCTCCAGGAGATTAAATATAATGCTGTCCTCTTGTCGAATCAAAGAGTTCCTTATATTTTCTAACGTCAATGTTCACTCTCGTCCACCCTTCTTGTCTCTGTCAACCTACACAAAAATAAGGCAACGTCCATAACTTGTAGGCCTCTAACAAGAAGGCAATTAACTTGCCCACGATATTCCATAAAGGAACAATTTGATTCTCGGAAAAATCCAAAACAAGCAACAACTAGAAATTTAGGAAACAAGAAGTGCTAAATCATGGAAAGAATTCTACCCCAGATATTTCAGGAAATTTTTTTGTACAGGTACATAGAAACATGAGCCAAGGTTGTTACCATTTTACGAGTTCTCAACTTTTTCCAACATTGTTCAATCAGTAACTCACTTGTGACATTCTGGCGACATGTTTATCCAGTAATAAATCAGTAAGATAAACTGCATAAGCAAGCATTGAATCAATTGAATACACCCAATCCAAGCAAAAAGAATTATCGAACATATTTCGTGTGATTATATGTTAGGATAGAGAGAAAAAATGCAAAATCTAACGAACAGAGAACAGAAGCTAACCACAGAAAAAGAGGAAACGGAGGAATACAAGACTGGCATTTCCATTTGAGCTTTTGTTAATCATGGCACTTGGGTATCATAGTTAGCAACAGATTGCATGGCAGAACGAAGTGCGAACAATCGCATCAATGAAATCCCAAGTCAAGAAACTTGTCGACAATTACAAAGCAGAGTTAAACTCACGAAACAGTACCACCAGACACCCTCATGACCTCCCAAGTATTAATGAATAACAGTAATACGATAAACCCAACCCAAAGAGCAGGACTAGAAACCAATGAGTTTCCAGCTCAGTGGTACTCTTGAAAGCTTAAACGGTCAGTAGAGAAGGAACACATATCGCCGTATCGGGTTTGACACCTTAAAAACAGTTTGACCGTATCAAAGGATCAGCAAACAAAGAAAACGAAAAATACAAAACACCCATCAAAACAGGCAAAAAGTAACCGATTTGGTAAAAGCAGCAAATATTTCCCCACCCTCTGGACGCGGCACGTGGCTGTGTAGTTATAATGTGTCTTCTCGCCAATCCTGAACAGATGATCGCTAGCCTGGAAGATTTTCCGCTGGCTTGGAAAGCAAAACGGTGGGTTTTCCCGGGAAAGTTAGGTACTTTACAGACTAGAAAAGCCGTAGGGGAAGCTCCCAACAACTTTGCCTCCATGGCAGAGAGAACAGTATGTTCTGGAGAATGAAAAGAACAGAAACTGAACACGATACAGACTAGAGAGAAAAAAATATAAAGTTCGCGCCTTTGGTTGGCTTTGTTAAACTTGGTGGTTGTCGCGTCGGCATGTCGGGTCAACTCAGTGGTAGGTAGAAGCGTGATGCCTAAGCGTAAAAATTAGATTAATATCAATATTTATTGCATAAATATTTTACTAGTAAATAATTTTATTCATAATTTATAATTCGAACACTGATTAAAAATATCAAGATTATTATATTATCATGATATAAATTTAAATTATTATTAAAAATAGGTAAGATAATTGAATTTATAGGAAATGATAGGGAAGGATAATTTATAAAACAACCAATCCTACTGGTCAAGTATGTCTCTAACACTAATTTAAACGCTAAAATTAACACAATATTACTTTCTTTATAATGGCAATTTCCTAATCTTATTATCGTCAATAATGGTTTGACACGAGACCAAATACATACATATAACTGGCCAGACTAAAAAATTTCTTATTTCAATTGGAAATGTTTAAAAATATGATAAAGTCTATCGTTTTTCCTTTATTTAGAAAAATCTGAAACTTACTTACCAGCTGGGCGATGTAATGTAACTAGGTTACTTTGAAAATAGTTCCTTAGATCTGGGAGTATGAACAGTTTATACTTTCTACAAGTTTGGTCTAAAACTTGCCAAACCGTAATTTGGAGTAATTCAGGTTTATTAACTGAATTTGTATTTATAGTTGGATTAGAAAATTAATTTAAATGAAATAAATAGAATATACGATAAAATAATTGGATGATTATTTATTTAGAATTCATTTTATATAATTAATTAATTATGTACAATATATAAACCCCCACCCCGAAATCGGATGATATAACCCAACGAGAGCAGAACCTAAACCCCCCAAAACCAGCTCAGTTAGTTAGTCTTCGGAGTTCGGATATTATCCTCAAACCTGTCGGAATACGACAATGCGAGTCACTTCCCATGTATAAACCCGGTGCAAGGTCTAGTGGCGATGAGAGCGCCGGCGTGGGTGTCAACGAGAAGGCTGCTGGAGGAAAGACTTCAAGACCTCCACAAATGCGCCGTCTTTAACCACGTGAAACAAATTCATGCCCAGATAATCAAACAGGACCTACACATGGACCTCCATGTGGCACCCAAATTGATATCGGCGTTCTCTCTTTGTAACCAGATCAATTTGGCAGTCGATGTTTTTAAGCAGGTTCAGAATCCCAATGTGCACTTGTATAACACTTTGATAAGAGCATGTGTGAAGAACGCTCAGGCTTCACTGGCTTTTGCTACTTTTTTGGAAATGCAAACAAATGGTCTGACTGCTGATAATTTCACTTACCCTTTTCTTTTGAAGGCCTGTGACGGGCAAGCTTGGTTGCCTGTGGTGAAAATGATACATAACCAAGTTGAGAAATGCGGGTTTTCTGAAGATTTGTTTGTGCCCAACGCACTTATTGATAGTTACTGCAAGTGTGGTGCTTCTGGTGTTGATTGTGCAATGAAATTGTTTATGTCGATGGGCGACAGAGATGTTGTGTCGTGGAATTCTATGATTGGTGGGTTGGTGAAAGGAGGCGATTTGAGTGTAGCTCGTGAACTGTTTGATGAAATGCCTATTAGGGATTCGATTAGTTGGAATACGATGTTGGATGGATATGCAAAGGCAGGAGAGTTGGATGAAGCGTTTGAGTTGTTTCAGAAGACGCCACAGAAGAATGTTGTATCGTGGTCCACTATGGTTCGGGGCTACTGTCTAGCAGGGGATATGGAAACGGCTGGAGTTTTGTTTGAATTGATGCCAGTCAAGACTCTAATTTCTTGGACTATTATTATAACCGGGTACGCCAAGGATGGGCAAGCTAGAGAGGCAACAAGGTTGTATAATCAAATGGAGGCTGCTGGACTAAACCCTGATGAAGGTGCACTTATTAGTGTACTAGCTGCTTGTGCAGAGTCTGGTTTGCTCCGTTTGGGTAGGACCGTTCATGAATCTATCGAGAGGATTAGATTTAAGTGTAGCATTAGCGTATCTAATGCCTTAGTTGATATGTATGCAAGGTGCGGGAGCATGGATAGTGCGCTTAGTGTGTTTTATGCGATGTCAAAAAAAGATTTGGTTTCTTGGAATTGTATGATCCAAGGGCTAGCTATGCATGGGCGTGGTGAGAAAGCACTTGAGATTTTTTCAAGAATGAAACAAGAAGGCTTTAGGCCTGACAAAGTCACTTTGGTTGGTGTTTTGTGTGCATGTACTCATTCAGGATTTATTGAAGAGGGTATTCGGTACTTCTATTTTATGGAAAGGGATCATGGAATTGTTCCGCATATTGAGCATTATGGTTGCATGGTCGACCTCTTGGGTCGAGCGGGGCGTCTTAAAGAAGCTTTCTGGCTTGTGCAAAGCATGCCTTTGGAACCAAATGCTGTTATCTGGGGTACCCTTTTGGGGGCTTGCAGAAAGCACAATGCTGTTCAACTAGCAGAGGAGGTACAGAAGCATCTTGTTAGATTGGAGCCATCGGATCCTGGTAATTTCTCCATGTTGTCCAATATTTTTGCTGCTGCTGGTAACTGGAGTAGTGTTGCGAATATGAGACTGCAAATGAAGAGCGCCGGAACTGAAAAACCATCAGGGGCCAGTGCCATTGAATTGGATGGCGAGCTCCATGAATTCACTGTCTTTGATATGTCACACCCTAACTCAAACGGGATTTATCAAATGATTGACAGATTGGCCCATGACATGAAGGAATTTGATTATGTTACTTAAGTGAACCTGCAAACTTTGATGGGCTTATGTTCAAGCTTCACACCTTGTGGAAGAACAGCGGGATAATTGTTGTGAATGCTTATTGATGGAACATCACGAGGGAAGTCTGGGAACTCATTTTTTTTCACGGATGAACTTTGGCTGACATTACATTGTAGTCTAGTGTAGCTAACTGTACATATCTGCATGTGCGAGCTTCTTGAAATAGCCAATATATCACCGTCCTACTTTCTGATTTTGTACCATCGATATTACCTTCTGAAGAAAGTAATTTTCCTTCTATTGATTATACGGCTTCCCTTCTTCCAGGAAAGTTTGATAAACAGAGAAGATACTTTTGTTTTTTTTTTTCAAAATAAAGAAATGAGAGTAAGGAGAAGGGCCTGAGATTCATCGTAGCTTTGAAGGGATGATACATAGATCTTATTTTGTTGATGTTTCTAATCCTTTGTCCATCATTTAGATATTTTTGTTGGTGTTTAAACAGGACTTCCAGGGCTTCAAAACCCCCTCCAAATCCTGAGGAGTTCAGTCAAGCTCTTGTTTGAAGTAATAGTTGAATCCACCGAACTCCTGGCTTCTTGGCTTAGGCGGATGGCTTCAAGTCTCGGTAATTCACTTCCCATCAGGTCTATAACCTTTTCTGCAATCTCTTCTCCTTTCACCATCATCTGCCCTTCCCACTCCCAGTTCTTGTGCCACTTCCCTAGTCCGATACGTTCTACGATTCCTGCATTGACTTTCTGGTCTCCGTGCTGGGGCCATGCTAGGATGGGAACACCATGCCATAGAGCCTCGGTCACTGAATTCCACCCACAATGACTCAAAAATCCACCGACAGCCGGGTGGCTTAGAATATCTTCCTGGCTCAGCCATTGTTTCACCACTAGTCCCTTTCCCTTGACCTTATCTACCAAATCTGTCCCAATAACTTGGTCTAGTTCTTCGTTGTCTTCTTTGTCAACTTTCTTAGCCTTCACCAACCACAGAAACCTGCTACCACTTTTTACCAAACCTTCACCTAACTCTCTCATTTGCTCTCTTGACAACGCAGTCCTACTACCAAAGCTAACATACATCACAGATCTGGCCGGTTGTTCATCAAGCCAAGCTAAAGGTTGGCTCTTCTCAAAACGAATTGGCGCAAGAGGTCCAATAGCAATCACAGACGTTAAGCCTTCTATTACTTTGCCACAATTCAGATCTCTTAGAGTTTCTCCCTCAAAATTCTCAGCTGTGTTCACCAGAATTCCATGTGATTCCGCCGTCTTCCTGCCATTCTCTATGAAAGATCTCTTCAGAGCACTATCGCTCTCTTCTAGAAGTGGCCGCGGGATCCATGATCTGGGAAAGAGTTCCAGACCAGGCGTTTTGATGGAATCTGCCTCCCCTAACCCATTAAGACATCCTGAACTTGCCATGGTGTGGTAAGATAAAAAGAGAGTCAACATTTTAGCAGACGAAGTGAAGAAAACATAGTTTGGAAGGCTAAGACCTTGAGTGATGGGGATGATATCAGAAGCCAAGGTCATGTCCGTGACGATGGCTGAGAGAGGTGGAGATAACGAAGAGAGAAGAGGTAAAAGAAGGTGAGAGGAATTCCAAATGGCCTCAACATGGTAGTAAATTGGATCTTCTGAGATGGCGAGATGCTTGTCAGTTGGGAGCAGATGAAACTCCTTTCGGGCAAGCTGAGGGAAGGCAGTGAAGAAGCTCGATAAAGTATTGGACTCTGCCTGTGATACTGTTGGGTGTGGAGTGATGACGGTGACATGAACATTGTGGGCTGCGAGGGAGGCAGCTAGTCGAAGAAAGGGTGTTAGATGACCCATACCAGCGCTTGGTAAGAGAGCTACATGAATGCTTTTCAGGTCACCTGGAGACGACATTTTTGTTGGCTGAAAACTGCTGGATTAGTGCTTTAGCCGTGAGGTGGCTGTATATTTCATATATATACACGAACTCAAACACCATATTTTCGTGAAAACAAAGTCAAATTACATACGGCAACCAACAACTTTATAAAATTTCTCTTAAAAAGGATACATGGAATCAGTAGAAGTGGACAAAGTAGTACGCCTTTTGCCTGTTATTCTCTACTTGGAGCTCAAGAAAGTGTAATTTATACGAAAGTATTGAAAGAGTGTTGTTTTAGTTAGTGGAGTGGAATGCTGTACATAGGACAAAATTGTTAGAATATGTCGTTAGTATTTGATTATGCAGTTAAAAATTTAAATTAATTATATTAACATTCTTTGATTATGGTAGACTTATTTGATTTGATTTGATTTTATTATATTAATTTAGTTAGATTTTATTATTTATTTGGTTAATAATTAGGATATTATCTATGTTTTCCGGCATGAATAAGAGGGACATTGGGGGTTCGCCATATGAGCTCTGTAGCTCCCAAAGTTCAATATCTTTTCTCTCCAGTTCGCATATTTTACACAGTTCTTTGTAACTCATATATTCCTCATAAAACCCAACAAAGTGGTAGCGGAGCAAGTTTTCTTGAGTGACCTGTGAGAATGGAGAGTGAAACACAATCGGCTTTTAGCCAAATATCGCGCCATCAGTGTTTGATGGGCAAAATTATCAAGCATGGGTTGTTTGAATGAAAGTCTATCTTGATGCTATGGATCTTTGGGAGGCTGTCGAAGAAGATTATGACGTTGCATCGTTGTCTGCGAATCCAACGGTGGCACAAATGAAAATACATAAGGAGAGGAAGACAAGAAAGTCAAAAGCTATGGCTTGTCTTTTTTCTGCCGTCACAAACACCATATTTACCAGAATCATGAACCATCAGTCAGCTAAAGCTATATGGGATTATCTTAAGGAGGAGTATGAAGGCAACGAGAGAATCAAGACCATGAAAATTCTCAATTTAATTAGAGAATTTGAGATGATGAAGATGAAGGAGTCAGAAACAATCAAAGAATATTCAGACAAACTATTGGGCATTGTCAACAAAATAAGGCTTCAAGGTAAGGATTTTCTTGATGAAAGAATTGTTCAAAAGATTCTTGTTACCCTTACTAAAATTTCTTCATTGGAGTAGTCTAAGGATTTGTCAAGCATATCTTTGACAGAATTGGTTAATGCTTGCTGGAACAGAGGAGAACCTTTAGAAAAGAAAGAATTATTGAGGTAGCTTTGATCGCCAAAAATATATAAAATATAATAATAACACTCCTTGTTCTTATTGCAAGAAATCAAATCATCCAGTAAAGAAGTATTGGTGGAGGCCTAATATAAAATGCAAAAAATGTGAAGGTATGGGACACATTGGGAAAGTATGTATATCCCTACAGTCCGAAGTAGCCATAAGCCATAACACATGTAGAAAAAAACAATGATAATATTTCTTTATACAAATATATGAAAATTCGCCAATTTGAAAATATACAAATACTACGACAAGGAGGACTTGTTAGATATCGTTAGTATTTGATTATGCAGTTAGAAATTTAAATTAATTATTAACATTTTGATTTGAGAGATTTTATTAGATTTTATTATATTATATTTGGTTAGATTTTATTATATTATTTGGTTAATTTAGGATATTATCTATGTTTCTATAAATATAAGGCATGAATAAGAGAGACATGGGAGTTCGCCATATGAGCTCCTGTAATTCCCAAAGTTCAATATCTTCTCTCTCCAGTTCGCATACTTTTACACAGTTCTTCGTATAACTCATATACTCCTCCTAAAACCCAACAAAAACTTCAAAGAGAATCACGATCACAATCTTTTTCATAGGAACGGATTTGTATGGACCCTATCGTAAATAAAATTTCGATTAGTAAATTATTCAACAAAATTTTTATCAGCATGTTTTCTTTCCTTTTGTGTTGTTCACGCAAATACATTGTTAATACTGAAATAGCCAAAATATAAGGATTCTTGGTAGAGTTTCATGATAGATAGATGACACAATAATGACGAAGTGTGCAGTTGTGATAGAAACGGTGATTTAATCTCACTTACCGGCGGATATCTAGGTGATAACAGTAGGAGCGGATCAGCCGGTAAATTCCTTCATTTTGGAAAGACCAAGCGCGACCTCCACCTTGGAGAGCAGGAATCAACATTAGACAAAGGCACCGTAGCCATATGGGTTGAAAACAATCAGAAAAAGTATTAGTGTCTTACAAGTGGAGCAAGTTCTCTTCCCGTTTTTGATGGATCCTTCTCATATTGCTCAATATAGAGACGAATGGTTGCACCTTCCGAGCCCGTCCTAGAGAGATGGAAAATCTGCAGAAACATTCATGGAACTCTGATTATCATCACTGTTCAGTGAAACAAGTAAAAATATTTTTTTCAGTTACGAATATAAAGTTTTCATCGCCATCCAATTATAAAATCGACTTCCAACATTTGAAAAAATAGCACAACTGAGTCACAACTCATCAAATTGTTGAGAAAAGCTTAATCCTTTCCCGCTTCAAGAAATTAAGATGAACACTTAATATTTAGTAATAGGAGCACACAAGTTTATAATTCTCTGATATGGAAAATTCTTCTACTAATCAAAAGAATAGTAGGATTACAAAATTAACTCTTACTAAAATAACTCATACTATGATGACTCACCCAAGCTTGAGGATAGAAACTTCACAAGTTATCTCTCTTCTCTCTTAAAGAGTCTCTCTAACTCTCACTTTAATAAGTGACTTCACTCTTTGATTATGGGATAGAATAGGAATGAGAGTTACTGCCTCTATTTATACTACTACACCTCCTTAATGAATGTTGGAGATCACTTGCATCCAAGGATGATGATTCATCCTCTAGATTCCTCTACATTTTCCACTCTCTTCCACTTTCTTCTATAACCTTTCATAGTCTTCTTAGAGGTTCCATACATCTCCAGGATATTCCAGAGGCTTCTATATTCTTCCATAAGTTTTTAGAGTATTCTAGAGAGTTCTAGAATTTTTCGTAAAATTCTATACTTCTCTAGAACATTCTAGAATTCTCTAGATTTTCTTTAATTAAGGAGGGATCGTTACAAATCTCCCCCTCCCGACTTAATTGAAATTTAGAAGTAGATCAACACCTTGACAACAATCTTCAAACTTCTTTTTCGGTATCACCTTGGTCATCATGTCTGACCAGTTCTCATCTGTGTGAACCTTGTCAAGATGCATTTTCTTCTCTTCAAGAACTTCTTAGATCCAATGATACCTTGTGTAATATTTTCCTGCCAACCCAATGGAGCTCAAACAGAACATGCAGGTTACGTGTCAAGAAGCATCTTCAAATCCTGACAAAAACAGCTTTAATCATCCAACAAAAGATTTGTTTGGATTTAATATATGATGTGATCAATCAAATTTCAAAAGCTGATGCAGAAAACCATGAAGTACATACAACATAAACAGTAGCTGGTAGCATAAAGTGGGGAGGGGAAGTCTTTCATGGTTGATTTGGACTAGAAAATGTAACTGCGAAGGCTGCCTCTGGAATGAAATGCAAGCAGTAGTGAGTGGGTAGATCGGTGCCCACTGCCCTGCCTCAAGGTTGTGTGGTCGTTGTAGGGGGGCAGCCAGGGGGGTCACTGTTGACAGCAGCAATAAAACGTGATTCCAAGTTTTCCAACCCACTTGGGGGAGGGGAGAATAAATTTTCAACGACTTGACATGAATGGCTTAAGAGTGGAGACCACAACAAACCCACAAGCAAGTTGAGATTTAAAAATATCTGAATTGACATTAAATACAAGTGTTCTTTACCTGGATATTAGCTAGAACTCAATTATCTCCCTCTCCCTCTCTCTGTATCATTGGCCAGGACAGATTGGAAGGTTGGAGGGTTGAAGGATTGGGGGATTGGAGGATTGGAGGATTGGAGCATTGCTTTTACATGATTATATCTTCCTGTTCATGACAATCCATTCTTTGTTGTGCTCCACCCTCCCACTCGCAGATGGGTGTCAATGCCTATGTATCTTATATAGTTTAACACGGCTTTCTTCCTTTATGCAAAAGCCCACCAAGATGGAATGCTAATTTGAAATCTTGGTTTTTTTTATAATTTAGTTAATCGGGTTTCAATCTGTTTCCATTTTCGAGATTAAAAGGATATTAATCGTCAACAAAATGTCTGCAATTAATGCCTATTGAGATGGACATATGGACTTATAACAACCAATAATAGGATGAAGACCACCAAAAATTAAGTAAAATGGTAGCTTTCAAATGTCGTGTAGATGTTTCTATAAAGGAAAATTGGCAGGGCCAAGCGTGAACGCTGAGTAAAACTTGAGAGCGTAGTTGCAAGTTTCTTTCTTTTTAAATTCCAGGGGGCATATTTTTCTCATTTACCTGTACCTGCAAGCGAACAATTCAAAGAGTCCACGTTTGGTTAGCAAAGAGGAAGAGATACGTGGACGGGTCTATCAAATTTGGCAATTCAAGAACAAAAAAAGACAAGGAATGGAGAAAGAAAACTATGATTGCTTGGTATGCAAGAAGTATGAAGACGGCAACCATATCACCATGATTAGGAGAGATTTGCTTCCCATAAACAATAGGGGCGTCTTCCCAAAAGGGTGAAAGGGTGAAAGGGTGAAAGGGTGATTGATGCGATCATTGGAACGATAACTTCCCAGGAAGCCAACCAAGAATATCCATGTTTTGGTTGTAAGCTTCTGATAAGAGTGAGAAAGGGAGGCGTTATATTTAGAAGGGAAATCCTGAAAGGAGGATTCAGTGAATATATCTCAATGCAAAATGTGTCCAAGAACAGTGATGTAAATAGGCAAGTCAAAGCTTGGTTTCGAAGAAATAAGTTGAGGATACAACCAAGCCTGCTGTATCGTATGTTCTAACCAGTCTTTGTCTCTTGCCAGGTGACTGCGACCCAGCAGAACTCCGAAATGAAAGCACGAAGATTCTGATACAATCTTGGAGATATCACAAGGGCATCCCATGTACATGCCACCAGGCAACAGTATCATTGGTATCCTCCATCAAACATTAGCAAGTCACCTGACATGGTTCCTGTCCAGAGAACGTTTGTCGTAACATCTCGGCCATCAGACTGGATGAAATATCCTGACAATTTTAGTCATGAGAAAGGCATTTAGATTTTAGTCCTGATGAACTGAACCGTCACGATAATTAAAGATGCATGAAAGCAACCGAAACCCTCGACACACAACTGATGATTTTAAAATGGAGTGATCAGACTTCATCATCTCAAAACCGTCAGCGGCTAAAAGAGGGTAAATTTCGATTGTGATTAAATGACATCAGTCATATTTTAGAGTCTAGCAGTTCAAAATTCCTTTTAGAATAAGTATTTGGAATGACGAATACCTGCAGCAACCGACCGTTATCATCCATTTCAAGTACGAACAGTATCGGCTTGGCAATTGTTGATCCATAAACACCACTGCGGTTAGTCACAGAATGACCTTTCCACTTACCAAGGAAAGGTGAGATTCTGGTTCTGGTATTCTGTAATCAGCCAAAAATGAAAGAAACTGTTCTCTTAGTGTGAGCCAGACGAAGGAATATCTAGTTTCCAGGCCACACAATCTAATTCAGAAAAACCAAGCAACCAATTGATCTGCCATTATTTATAGAACTTAACTGTTTTACAATCAAGCAGAGGAGGAAAAAGAAACCCCATCACCTCTATCCTCGAGGAAGATGAGCATCATTTCCAGAACGCCTTTTGGGTCCGTGATATGGAAAGCTCTCACACGGCTATCTCTTTCTTGTGAATATAGCAGAGTTCACACACAATAGCAGCCGCCGAGAAGGAAGTTTCAGATTTCTACATTTGCCATACACTTATATCAGCAAGCAACACAGCACCAGAAAAGGTATTTAACTATAATGTAAACGTGGCATTGAGTAAGAACACAAGAAGAAAACTACTCCACATAAACAATCTTTACTATGAGCACAACCGTCATATAAGACCGAAGATAAAGGGAGTCCAAGATAACCATAATATCAGATTGCTCACAAATCCATACAACCAAATGGAATGTATGATTGTAATGCTTGGGGAAATTGATCCAGAAAGAGCAGTACCTGGGTGATTCTTCTCCCGTATCATCTTCCCCCAAAACTCCCTGTCTCAACACAGTTTCCAACATCCCGGCTGTCTGGTATCTCAGCGCAAATGCCCTCTCATCGGGGAAAAAACCAATCTGCAGACTAATCATTATGGGCATTCAATAGAAAACACCAACACTAAATTTTTAGAAATTCCGCATTACAGACTGCTTCAAACACACAACATTGTGTACAAGTGTTGGGGGAATTCACCTGCTGATACTTGTCCACAGTGAACATGTTAGTTTCTTTGATTTTGTATTCTGCCCATTCGGCCTCCCCCTCATCCTCTATTGGAGGCTGTTTAATGTAAAGCCTACATAAATTAAGCAATTGAATCTCATAGCATTCCGATTCAAGTACATAAATTTATGACACGAGAAACTCAGACGTGAAAGGACATCATACGTTTGGATGAGGCTCATCAGTTCATCTTCTCCGTACGTGCTCACTGCAAGCCTTGTACTAACATTTTGCTGCAACTTCCCTTTCTCGTCGAATTGCTGCGGAGGACGATTACATACGAAATTAGGAAGAATAGCAAATTGCGGACAAGAAATAGATAGCTCCCAAGTTCGAGTAAACTGACGTGGAATGAACCGTTCCATCTGCCTTTGTTGAGGTCGAAGAAACGGTGTAAGAGTTCAACGCTTATGAACTCGTCGGAGCCGGGTATCGAGCCATCTCTCGTGGTGCTTGCGCACCGGATTCTGTAGCTTCGAGAATTAAGAACCGGGTTGAAGAATCTGGAAGAGAGGAGGGGAATTGGCGGTAGTTTAGTCGAGCAAACTAATGGTAGCAACGATAAACATGGAGGAGGAGCAGCACCACCAGCCATGAAGGAATAAGAAACGGAAGGAGTGTCTGTTTGCTGCTGTGAAGTCCAATGCTAAATAAATTATCCACTCAGATTTTTTAAAAAATAAAAAAAATGAAGTAGATTAGAAAAGTAGTAAAAATGATGGTTTAGTCGGGAGAGCCCATCGGGCCTATATGGGTCACTAATGGCACCGGCCCGTTCCTTCCACTGCAAGAAGAGGGAGGTATTCGCTGCTCTGATAAACCAGCCTCACGCATTGCCCTCCGCTTTAGGATCCAAGTCACCACAGGCCTTCGCTAGGATAACTTGGGCCACTCCCTGCTTGGAACGGGCGAGCCAGAAAATCAGGCCATCAGAACCCAGCCTTGAGGCAGGCCCAACCATCTCTCATCACCTTAATGCCCCCACTAAGGTTACAGGCTCGCGTTGCTGAGCCCAGCGGTTCAATCCTATTTCTCCCTGACAAATAAAGACCTAATTTAGATAGTTTTTATTCAATGTGGGTACTTTTGATAGAGAAGTATTGAATGGACATTGAAACCAAGTGTCTTGATGGTCATGTTCGCAGGTTAATGTCCAAAATCCGCAGGCAGGCACAAGATAGAAAAGAAAATCTTGTGCCAAAGTTTCGAGGAACTCTGGATGATCACAAACATTCGATTCTGAGACATAAGAAAACGTCCCAATGAAACAATTCACAATTTTTTGACCACCCACACTACAAAGTTCAAGCATAATATGGTAGCTTACCAGGGCCGCAGCCAATTTGCGGCCAACTGTCAGAAATAAAAAGACCACTCCACCGAAAAGAACAAAGAAATAAAGGGTAGAAGACAATCAATTTCCTCGAACATATTGGTTAAGGAAATAGCTAAAGGTGGCACCGACAGTGACTACCAGACCCTGACAAATGCATCCCACAAAGCACCGATGACGAAAACGGCTGGTACAACAAAATGGCCTCTCAAACCGAGACTTGAGGCGCCGCTTTTCTCAGCCATTGCGGAGGCTGAGGGAGGGGGAGGGAGGTTTTCGACGCGAATGGCCACCTTCATGCCACCGAAACAGAAACCTTTGCCACTGATGAAATAGTAATGGCGAGTCACGTTCAGAGGAACTACATCCCTTCCAGCTCCGGTAGTCCAGTTGTGAAGAGGGTGATCGGCATTGCAAGATTCGTAATCGGTTTTGTTCACCTCTAGCACATTCATCTGGTTCCTGTCATACACAAAAACTGCAGCCGCATTGAAGTGAGAAAACCACCCAAACAAAAAGAAAAGACTGGTTCTGGCGAATGATGATGATACCGAATCAAATACATAGACACCAAACATTTATTCTCAAGGAAATGCCTGTTCTTTTTGATGCCTCATTAATACCATAAAGACAGCAGACTTTTGCTTATTTAGTAAGATGGCATGCATTCCAAAAGCATCATGATTGACTTGTAATATTCCATAAACATCAAGCTTTACCCGGCATAATTGGCGGACAACTGAACCTAATGATCTGGCCATGTGCCCAGATTGCAGAAGTGGGTCCCAGAACTAGATATGAATGAAAACTTTTTCCTTTATACCATAGTCCATGACTCCATAGCCTTGAGTAAAAGGAAAAAAACTATGATAGCCATCTTAAAAAATTTGTAGACTCTTAAAATATTGGGTCAATCCTGTTGTTATTTCCTATAATGCAAGAGTATTCCCAATGGTATTTCTCCCCGGATTTCAATCTGACACCTGTTAAAACGAGTATCCTACCAACAGATTTAGATCAATCCAGTTATTGACCAACAAGAGAGACTTCGATCCCTATGCAGACACATGATGAGTGTCTAAGAATGCCGGATAGCAGGTGGTAGACATTAATGTCATCTGGTCTTCATAGAAGAAGCCTTTAGCGGAAAACGTAAATGAAGTACACAAAGAACAGATCTGGACATAAAAAGAACATTCAGCAGAGGACACAGATAAAGTTAAGAAAAGGTATAAACAGCGCGAATTTGGGTGTAAAGGCCGAAAGAAAGGCAGATCTGAGTTGGCCGAATTAAAGATTTGCTTCCGAGGGAAAATACTTGGGGAGAAAATTGAAGACATATCTGGATCAAGTCAAGATTGTTTCCCTGTTAACATGGAGATCAATTCGTTATTTATGTTGGGAGATACTAAGAAATACTTAGTTCCATTGACAACAACAGGGAAGGAAAGTTTCTTGATACCAAACATACAGATTTAGCTGTTTGCTAGGATAAGAACTGGTATTCCTTAATTTGTATATGTTCAATTACTATATACCTTTCCAGTCCTTGGCAGGGAAATTGCAAGTTCTCTCAATATTTCACACTAGAGTTGAAAGAAAAGGCAAAGCAGCAGCTTAGTTCCAGCAAAATTTTGGAAAGGGGAATTGAAAGGGTACAATTCTATAGCATCAGCTCATAGCAAACACCATTAAATCCTGGATCTATCCCATATTGCTCCAAATAACAAGTCTAAAGCAAGAAAATACTGAAGAATTAGCCCTATCTTCACTAGTCCTGACGAGACAACAAAGATAAGTAGCAGAGGAAGCAAGGGAAGCATGAAGTAGATCTAAAGCTAGAAATATGCAAGAGAGACAGACACAGTTCGTGAGTGCTTACAGAGCCAGTCGCCATTGTAGAAGTGCTTATCTTTAGCCCAAACAGTATAATTGACATTAGAAGTCCAACCCATGTTTGCTCCCACGATCCATCTGGTAGCAGACACTTCCGGTACCATCACTACCATAGCACATGCCAGTATCAGCGCCACCATTGTCAACCCACATCCCTTCCCTCTTCTCATCTCCATTGCCTCTCCTTCACACTCACGGAACTCTCTTCTCTCTTGCTTGGTGTGGTGTTTAATTTTATGGCCTTTCCTGCGTTATGTTGTTGCTTGCCTGTCCTTGGCCTGGCTGGTTTTTATCAGGAAAAAGAGGTTTCTTGTAGGGCTTCTAGAGATCCACAACTGCCATCATTTGTTTATTTAACATAGTTCAGGCCTGGGTTAAAGGTGCCTCAGGTAAACAAGTTCCTCACAGTTCATGACGGTAATTAACATATAACACGTCCCTGGATTTTTAACTAAAGTCTGTTAAAGGCCACTGTTTGCATTTTCCAATGGCGGTTAAGGTTCGGACAAGAATCCGAATTTAAGGTCTTTTGTCTGTACCCGAGCATTTCTTTGTCCTCCCCATTTTTAGCGCAGTCCTTTTCACTGTTTCAGTTACTTCTCCATGCTATCCATTTTCATGGCGGTCTCTCTCTTTTTCACTGTCTGTGAGTAAATTTGTTTTGGAGAAAATTGGAATTTTAATATAGTAATAATTCTTACATCAAAACAGTTAGATTATAGAAATTAATAACTAAATTGAAACTTTATTATATACGAGATATACTACAAACAAACAGATCCTTTGTCAAGTATAGATACTATTTAAAGGCATCTCTTATGACCCAAACAAAAAAGAAAAAGAGAAAAAAGTTTTGGGTAATTTGATAATATGGTTGGAAGAAAAAGGCAACATAGATTGCAGCTACTGCAGATTCTAGTCCAGTCTTCTCAGCAGAT
>JAEPBF010000327.1:0-17467 GCA_019739055.1 Passiflora organensis
AACATGTGCAGATTTCATCAATTGATCCATGATTACCTAAATGACATCATATCCACGCTGAGATCTAGGCAATCCGGTCACAAAATCCATCGTGACTTGATCCCACTTCCATTCTGGAATCAAAAGTGACTGAAGTAGACCTGTGGGTCTTTGATGCTCGATCTTTACTTGTTAACATATGAGGCATCGCACAATGAACTCAACAATGTGGTGCTTTATGTTCGGCCACCAATACTGCTCTTTTAAATTATCGGTAAATCTTTGTACTACAAGGATTGATAGCGAATTTCGAACTATGCGCCTCAGATAAAATAAGATTATGAATATCAATATCTTGTGGAACACATACCTAATTTCTGAAGACAAAGACATCGTCATCTTGTACTCCAAAATCGTGAGCTTTGGCATCAACACCATCAGATAAGTGCCTGCGAATTTCAGCAAATTTTGGATCATATGATTGCTGATTCCGGATCTCCTCAATCAAGGTAGGCATGACTTCGATTCTCACTAACAATGAACCAGAAAAATAAATGCCAAGATGCACATGTGTAGCTTTCAAATTCAACAACATTGGCATGTATTGGGTGCACATGTAAGCCAAAACTGATGAAGAAGGAGGATGAAATTTTCGATTTAAAGCATCAGCAACTACATTTGCTTTCCAAGGATAATATTCGATGATCAGGTCATACTCCTCAATCAGCTCTACCCATCTTTGTTGTTTCATATTCAAACTCTTTCTGCGTAAGGAGATACTTCAAGCTTTTATGAATGGTGAAGACTCGGCACGTCTTGCCGTATAAGTAATGTCACTATATCTTCAATGCAAACACCATAGCTGCAAGCTCCAAATCATGCGTAGGATAGTTGCTTTCTGTGTGGTCGCAATTGTCGGGAAGCATAGGCAACGACTTTCCTGTCATTCATCAATACCCATCCAAGTCCGGATTTTGATGCCTCACTGTAAACCACATACTCCTTTCCACCATTAGGTAAAGTAAGGGTAGTTAAAGAAACTAACTAGTTTTTCAGTTCTTCGAAACTTCACTGCACTTCTAAGTCCACACGAACGGCTCTCCTTTGCATGTCAATTTTATCAAAAGTCCAGCAAGCGATGAAAAATTTTCCACTAAGAGACGGTAGTATCCAGCTAAGCCAAGGAAACTACGAACTTTAAACATAGTTCGCAGGGGTTCCTAAGCAACTACGACTTTAATCTTCTTTGGATCAACTAAAACATCTTTGGCAGAAACAATATGGCCAAGGAAACCAACATCACGCAACCAGAATTCATACTTAGAGTACTTTACGAACAATCGATGATCCCTCAAAACATTCAGAAAAATCCCTAAGTTCTCAGCATGTTCCTCTTCCGGTTTTGAATAAATTAGAATGTCACTGATGAAGACTATCACGAATTTTTCTAAGAACTAAGAGAATAATCGTTTCATCAGGTCCATAAACACGACTAGTGCATCGTTCAAACCGAATGGCATAACTAGAATTCATAGTGGCCGTATCGTGATCTAAACGCGATCTTCAGAATATCAGCATCATGAACTTGCAATTGATGGTATCCAGATCAAAGTTCGATCTTGGAGAATACGGCTGCACCTTGGAGTTGGTCAAACAAATCGTCAATGCGAGGCAAAGGTACCTGTTCTTCATAGTCACACGATTCAACTATAGATAGTTGATGCATAGTCATAGTGAACCATCTTTCTTTTTTAATGAATAAGATTCGTGCTCCCCATGGTGGCACACTGGGTCGGATGAAATCACGATCCATCAAATCTTCCAATTGCATTTTCAATTCTTTCATTTCCGCAGGAGCCATATGATACGAAGGAATGGAAATCGGATTCATACTAGGCACTAACTCAATGCTGAATTCCACTTCCCTTGATGTTGGCAAACTGGCTATGTCTTCTAGAAATTTTCAAACCAGTGGAAGAGAATTTAGATCCAAGGATTCTTTAGATACATCATGCAAGTGCACGAGATACACAATACATCCTTTGCTGATTAATTGCTTCGCATCAAACCAGGAAATCATGTAAGTTGGAACAACTTGCCTATCACCTTTAAAATAGTACTCAGTACCATTAGGAAAAGTAAACCACACACGCTTGGTGGAATACTCCATACGGGCTTGATACTTCGCCAAACAATCCATGCCTAAGATGTGAGACCCCGAATTTTGAGTCCTAGAAGTCCAGAAGCTAGTGCAGGTGAAAAAATCATTTTGCTCCTGAAGAAAAGGATGTGTGATGGCCGAAATTGGTAAGAAATTTCCAGTAATTAATTTTGTTTTTAATTCCCTTTAATCTAATTCTTTATAGGTTGATAATTACCTTAGAAATTAAAATCCCTAAACTTAAGGGGAGGTAATTACAGAATTTAATTCTGATAATTATCTTAATTTAATCAACCTTTTAAAATAGAGATTTTTATCCCATAAGCATCTTATATAAATAGGAAGCCAGCCACACAAAAATCTTATACAAAAAACACACAAAATTCAAAAAACCTAAAAACTTTACACCTTCGAATTTCTATGAAAATCCGCTTGAACTTCAAAGTAGCATAACTCTCTCGTCCTTTATCAAATTCTTGCAAATCATTACTTGTTGGAAAGCTCTCTTCATCCTCTTTAAAAAAACTCTTGAGTTTTTCATCTGAAGGTTAGTTTTTCTTTGTCAAAAGTTAAATCATATTTTGGCGGGATTAGGTTTCAAGATTGTGTGATTCTATCTTTAATTGATTTTTGTTGCTGTTTTTCTTGTTCGTATGATTGTTTGGCATCCATTCTATGCTTACTGTCGAAATATACACATAGTTAAATTGGGATGGTAATTTAGGTTGAAATATATACATATATACAAGGACGTAACTGATGCAATCCGAAAAATATAGAATTCACACATTTGATTTTTAAAATGTAAACCATAATTTCAGTCCAATAGGTTATAACTCGACAACTCATAATACAACACTGCTAACAAAGCCTACAAAAACCCATCGAGATGGACATAATAAATCACTCCTCGAGTAACCCTCGCTAAAGGCAAAACGGAAGCCCACTGGTAGTGTTAATTTATACTTTTAAGAAAAATACTAAATATACACGTAATCCCTACTGCCAGTGTTGTTCGAGGCTAGGCAGAGAAAAACACAGCAAGTATCATACCCGCCTCAATACTCAATACGGACCAACCTGCGAAGACGTGGCAGGTAAATGAAGACAACACCCATACAACTCCCAAACAGGTAAGTAACTCTCCCCTATCGTTGGGATTCCAAATACTCACCTCGCATTGGCCAAGCGAACGTTTAATAACTGTAGATACCAAACTGAGGCATATAGAATGTTTATAAAGCAATAAACTTGACAAATGTCGTAGTTCCAAAAATACTATGTTTATAAATCAATATACTTAATAAAACCACAATACCAAAACCATAGGCTTATAAATCAGTATACTTGACTAAACCACACATCCTCAAATTATTTCCGAGTGTACACCCACCCTACAATTAAGTTAAGCTAAATAATTAATATTTAGAAGATCCAAAATAATATCCTTATGAAACCCATAAGTGAATATTAATAATATGAGACATAGATCCCATGTTCATTATTTCTAAATTACTTAATTAATTAATTAATTACTTATGTACAAGACTACAAAGGAGAGAAAATACGAATAAAAGGAATTCAATGAAGAAAAAAAAGGGCACGCTCGACATAAAAGAAGGAAGAGAAATTAGCAGGGCAAGTGGGTAACGCAAGAACAGTAGCTGGTGTCTAGGGAAAGAAGAAATGACCGTCGTTCACTACCGGTTGCACGTATCCGGTAGAGGATAGGCTCATGGGCATCGACGTAGTGGAGAAATTTCACCCGGAACGCATTAAGGATGGTGGCAGCAAGGTGAGTGGTGAGGCTGGTGCATTTCTTACCTTTTTCTCAGTCAGAGAATGGGTCTGTTTCTACAGAGTCAAACAGGGGACTTGAGGGACGACAGACGAGAAGGAACAAGAGAAGGGAGGGGCTCGGCTTTGATACTATTCATGGAACTTCCACTTTGTAAAACTCCTCTAAGGATGGGGGTAGGTCCAGCACCGGAGGTTATACCCATCTACTGAATTCGGACCTTGGCCGGTGCCCCTATAATGCACACAGAGTCAAAGATCTAACCGATGTAACTTTAGCAACTCAGAAAGCAAAAGAAAGGAGTTGCCTTGTTCCGGCCTTTCACGACTTGAATCGGAGAAAGCCACGTTGAATACCTGGATCTGAAAGGGTCAAACATAAACTGCTTCCTTATTGACAAAAGTTAAACTTGCAGGAAGCGGTTGCTAAATCACAAGAAGTGTTCGTCTATTTACAGAGAGATTTTTCAGAAATGTGATCTGGAGTAGCTGACGCACAAAAGGGAGTTTCCTTTTGTTCTGTATGATTTCAGGGCAAGAATAGTAAAGCAGATAGGCTGTTAGTTTTAAGCTTAATTAAGAGGCAAATTACTGTTGCTCTGACACTAATTTTTTAGAAACCAAATAGCAGATTTTTGAAATTTTGGACAGGAAACAAAACCAGCCCCGGCCAACCACGCTAGCATACATAAGAAGGAAAAAGCCACGACCGGCCAACTTTCTCTTAAGCTCCTCTGTTGGTAGTCAGGTAAAGATCTCATCATTTATAAGAAGCCGAAAGCAAGAATGTTTCAGAAGTTCTTGAAATGACATGTATTTAACGAGCAAATGATCATAACTTTTTGGAAGAGACTCATTTAAGTAACAACGGAAGCAGCCTAAATGTGTTCCCGTATAGGAAACAAAACACAAGGTGATAGAGTAGAGGTATTTCCCGATACTACTCAAACAGAGGAACCTCGAGCGTCGTCACCACCGATGCATCAGAGTCGTCGAAGCCATATGATGGGTAACTTCAAAAGGTAAAAAAAAATAAAGTAACAAGACAGAAAATGTTAAGTGTCGGCGAACGCCTTTACCCTAACTTGCGAAAAGTTCAAAAATCAATGTCACATCCAATCCTAATTTCTCCAAAAGGTATCTAAGGCACTTGACCAAGAAGTACGTGAATCATACTCATATCCTCACGGTTTCAATTTGCAAAAGGATCAAAATTTGGTAATTAAGAGACAATTCCAACCGAAGGAAAAGAAATAAAAGAAAGCACAAGTAACAAGGATGAAGCAATTGCCGATCAAACAGATGAGGCATAGTCTCCTACCTAAGTGTAGATGAACTGGTGGTAATCCTTTTTCCCTTATCGCAAAACCCAGATTAAGAACCACCTGAATCAAACCAACATCAAAATAAGCAATCACAGACCAGATTTAAAATATGGAAGAGAAAATTCCCACCATTCCCTCACCGACCTATCAAACCAATGAACAATCCAATAGTGGAAAAAGAAAAGGGGGCTTAAGTTGAGCATTGGGTTGTAAAAAGGAAGGCGCACAAAACAAGAAATTGATGGTGGCAGTTCAAGAATAGCGTGAGAAAAGAATAGAGGACGAAAGGACACAGGTTTCCTGTCTGAAACAAAAGCAATTGCAGCGGCTAGGGTAAGCAGATGGGCTTAAAAAGGTACGAAGAAGGCCTTAGGGAAGTAAACAGGCCCGGAAAAAAGTTCAGGTCTGATTGGGGCAAAACGTTAATTTTTGCCGTCTCGATTTCTGTCTCGGTCAAAATGTCAACCATACACGTGGACCACTAAAACGAAGCTGACTAGACATATGACTAGGACGGGGTTTCACATCCTCCCCTCCTTACAAAAATTTTGTCCTCGAAATATATGTACCGTTGCTGAAACCAGAGTATGCCCTTCCACGGTGCGACTTTTAGGAAAACCATATCCCCAACCTCAAACTCGAGCTCGCGACGACGATTATCCGCGTAATTTTTCTGTCTATCCTGAGCAGTCCTCAACCGTTGTCTAATTAGTGCCAACTGCTCGGTTGCCTGATCAATCAACTCAGGACTATCCAGGCGCCTCTCGCCTACCTCATCCCAGCATAACGGTGTCCGATAACGTCTACCATACAACGCCTCATACGGTGCCATCCCAATACTGACCTGGAAGCTGTTATTGTAGGCGAACTCTGCCAACGGAAGACATCTGTCCCAAGTAGTCTGCCTATCCAGCATACATGCTCGTAGCATATCCTCTAATGTCTGTATTGTCCTTTTAGATTGACCATCTATCTGAAGGTGAAAAGACGTACCGAAGTTCAATCGAGAACCTAAGGCACGATGGAGTTTCCCCCAAAATCGGGAAGTAAACCTCAGGTCTGGTCGGATACTATGGAAACTGGAACTCCATGCAACCTCACAATCTCATCCATATATCGAGAAACTAACTTCCCCGGTGTATCAAAAACTAACACAGGAATGAAATGGGCAGACTCTGTCAACCTGTCCACAATCACCCATACTGCATTGAAACCACGTTGAGTCTTCGGCAAACCCACGACGAAATCCATCGTGATATGCTCCCACTTCCACTCGGGAATTGGAAGCGACTGTAGCATACATGTGGGTTTTTGGTGTTTGGCCTTTACTTGCTAGCATACGAGGCAACGAGCAACAAACTCCGCAATGTGTCTCTTCATCCCGGACCACCAATACTGTTCCCTCATATCACGATACATCTTGGTACGACCAGAATGAATCGAGAACGTAGAACTATGCGCCTCGATGTGTCCCTTCATCCCCGACCACCAATACTGTTCCCTCAGATCACGATACATCTTGGTACTACCAGAATGAATCGAGAACGTAGAACTATGCGTCTCGGTCAAAATCAAATGACATAACTCCTCATCTTGGGGAACACAAACTCTGCCTTAGAAGGTCAGAATTCCATAATCTCGGACTCTATACTCACTGACTGTATCCCCTCCAACACTATTTTCCAACTGCTGCCTCAACTGGGTCAAACTCGGATCCTCTAACTGTTTGGCTCGAATCTCCTCAAGTAACGACGGCCTGACGACAATCCGCGCTAACAATGCCCCTGAACTATCACTGCCAAGCTGGACTCAGATTTCCCTCAAACACATCAGCATCGGCATATATTCCGCCCGGATGTAAGCCAAGGAAGATGAAGTCTTCCTACTCAAAGCATCGGCAACCACATTAGCTTTTCTGGGCTGATAATCGATCACAAGGTCGTAATCCTTTATCAACTCAAGCCATCTCCTATGCCTCAAGTTAAGCTCCTTTTGGGTTAAGAGGTACTTGAGACTTTTTTGATCTATAAAGACTCTGCAAGTCTCACCATACAGATAGTGACGCCAAATCTTCAATGTGAACACCACAGTTGCTAACTCCAAATCTTAGATCGGGTAATTGTATTCGTGTGGCCTCAATTGTAGAGAGGCGTAAGCGACTACCTTCCCATCCTGCATAAGCACACAACCCAAACCATGCTTTGATGCATCACTGTACACTACATACTCCTTACCACTAGCCGGTAAGGAAAGAATAAGAGCGGAAACCAATCTGGACTTCAACTCCTCGAAACTGTGCTGACACTTCTCGGACCACACAAACGGTTCGCCCTTGTGTGTCAACCGAGTCAACGGTCCTACTAACGTCGAGAAATTCTCCACAAATCGTCGGTAATAACCCGCTAAACCCATAAAACTTCGTATCTCGAGGATAGTACGAGGAGGTTCCCATGATACAACAGCCTCAATCTTCCTGGGATCCACCAATACTCCTTTAACTGACATAACGTGTCCCAAGAAACTGACTTCTCGCAACCAGAACTCGCACTTAGAGAACTTGGCGTATAACTGCCGAGCTCTAAGTGTCTCCAGTACTATCCTCAAATGCTCAGAATGCTCTTCCTCTGACTTGGAATAAATGAGGATGTCATCAATGAAGACAATCACAAACCGATCAAGGTACTGCCGGAATACTCGGTTCATCAAATCCATAAACACTGCCAGCGCGTTTGTCAACCCAAACGGCATCACCAAGAACTCATAATGTCCATACCGGGACCTAAAAGCTGTCTTTGGGATATCTGATTTGTCGTTGTAGTATAGTGGCAAGTATTGCTGCCTGTCACGCAGGTGACCCGGGTTCGATCCCCGACAAATGGTAGCGGAGCCGACCTCGTTCCCTCTTCCTGGTGGGCTTGGGCCCTGTTGTGTTTTCATGTTTGGGTTTGTAAGTTTTGGTTCAAGGCAGTTATGTTTGGCTCACCTCGTGAGGACACAAGGTCTATAAGGAGGGGAGATTGTGAGACCCAGCCCGTAGGGAGGTCAGGTTGCTCAATCCCATATCGAAAAGGAGCGGGGGAGGACTTGGGTTTATATGTGTTGTGTGAATGAATCATTTGTAACAAGATGCATCTTTCGGGCCATATGGTTAGAAACCCGACTCAGCATTGCAGTTGTGATCCATCACACACACATACACGTTTGGACCCACCAGACCGAAGGTCCGAGGGCCGGGTCGTGACAGGTTTGGTGAGTTGAATTGGTAAGGAAATAGGGTATTCAATCGAATTTTGAATATGCATGCTTAGTTTGTTTTTGTCTTTGCCTGGTGATAATATAGGTGGTTCGGAATTACTTAATAAAGGAAAAGGAGTATCTTCTTGTTCAGAGACAAGAGAGGTAGGATCTATGCCTCATCAGTTTCTCCAGAGACCTCTGTTATTTTCTTGATGTTTTTGATACCTGCCCTTGTTGTATAACATATGATTTGATTGTAGGGTGAGAGTATGAATTTCAGATTGAGATATGGATCTCATAGGCTTTATCGAACCCCTGAGTTAGGTATTGAATGCTTGAGTTGCATATAATATATGAATTGAATATGTTGATTGTGTTCTGAAATGATTGAGGATACCTTATTGTGGTATTATGTTTTGTACTTGCCTGTATGTGCTTGTACGTGTTTGTTTGTCAGGATTCTTTTCCGGTGGCCATTCGGGGTAAGCGCTGATGCTCCTAGGGAGAGGAGAGGTTCTTACTGGTATGAGAGTTGTATGGGTGGCAAAGCTCAGCATGCGCGCACTGGATGTCTGGTCATTGTTTGGCCGAAACTTTGTCCTTGTATGGCAGGAAACCCTTATCCTTGCGTGGTTTAGGATGCCCTAGTCTGTGTGTGGCTTGGAAAGACTTGTCCTTGTGTGGCAAGATGACTGAACCCTGTCCTTGTGTGGTAGGAAGCCCTTATCCTTGTGGAGTTTCGGATGCCCAAGTCCGTGTATGGATTGGGAAGACTTGTTCTTCTGTTGCAAGACGACTAACCAGGCTTACTGATTAGTTAGTGTGTTAACCGTTTAACTTTTATGCAGTAAGCCTTGGAAAACATAGGTGGAAGGGGATGGCCTTTCTTGTATCGACCCCAATTCCTAATTATTATTAGTTGCTCTGATTAAGGTCAATACCTTCGTGAAACCAAAATAAGCCTAAATTACACCTAATACCTACTTGAATCCCACCAGGCTTATCATAAACTACTGATTTTTAGCTTGTTAGTTTTATTTCTTATCAACAATTGGAGCATGATATTGGACACATGTTCTGGTATCATATGGAGTAAGTCTTAAATTAAACCTTTGGGTACATAGCACACAAGACCCATAGGGATCCAGCAAGAAATTCATCAACAAGTTTCGGAAATAGCAAACAAAGAAGGGTGCTTAAAATAAACCAGAAAATTGCCCAATCATTCATGTTATATGCGCAAGTAAACAAGTAAGCAAATGTGATGTGATATCGCCCCGCCGTGCAGCCTTGATCTCACACACTGGTACCACAAATAGTGGATGTACCTAAGCCTGAAAAATGGTAAAAACAACGGTATGAGATTACAAGAATCTCAGTAGGGTCACAGCATCATAAGATCTACAGAATCCCTAAACACAAATCTCCCATTTCACATAAGATCATTCCTAAACAACTAAAGGGGATCACGCAATTCAAAAATTAATTAAAAGAGGTTAGGGTCAAATGTATGCCTGAGGGAGGACTGCAAACACTTTCGAAAGGTCAGAAGTACACAGGCAGGTGAAACACATCAGATTGCCCTCGGCAATCAAGAAGAAAGGCCATCCCTTTCCACCTGTGTTGTTCAAAACTTACTGCATAAAGGGTAGATGGTTAACACGCAAACTAATCAGTAAGCCTTCCATCTTGTCCTCGCAAGGACAACTCAACTAGTCCCACACGGACAAGTCTTCCCTGGTCACATACCTACTAGGGCATCCCAAACCTCGCAAGATAAGGGCTTCCTGCCTCGCAAGGACAGATATCCAGCGTGCACTTGCTAGTTTGCCGCCCATACAACTCCCTAAACAGGCAAGAACCTCTCCTCTCCCTAGGAGCATCAACGCTTACCCCGAATAGCCACTGGAACAGGATGCTTACACATAGACACATAAAAGCACACACAGGCAAGTATAAAGCATAATACCACAACAGGGTATCCTCAATCATGTCAGAACACAATCAACATATCCAATTCACATAACAATTGCATCACAGGCACTCAATTCCTAACTCAAGGGTTCGATAAAGCCTATGAGATCCAAATCTCATTCCAAATTTCATACTCTCACCCTATAATCCAATCGCATGCAATACAATAAGGACAGGTAACAAAAACGTCAAGAAAATAATAGGGTTTTTTGAAGAAAATGATGAGGGGTAGATCCTACCTCTTTTGTCTCTGAACAAGAAGCTACTCCTTTTCCTTTATTAAGTAAATCCGAACCACCTAATTTATCTCCAGGCAAAGACAAAAGCAAACTAAGCATGCATATTCAATAGTTAATTGAATACCCTATTTCCTTACCAATACCACTCACCAAACCTAACAAAAAACCAGTGAACAGACATTGCAGGTGCCTACCCCTTGGATGTGTGGTGTGATATCCAGGAACTTAACAAGATTCAACATGAATTTACCATTCCAATTAACTATGCAAATCTTGTCGCAAAAAGTAGGACATAGGATGATTTCGTCTTAACCTTAAAAACAAGGAAATATTTACATCCAAGATTTTATTTATATATGGTTGGAAAGAGTATGAAAATATCTTTCCAACGAGCTATTATTTGTAAGAATCTGAAAAAATATTAGAAAGTTATGCTGTTTTGAAGTTCAAGAAGATTTGGCGAAAACCTAATTCCGCTGCCGATCTTCCAATTAACCTTAGATAAAGAAATACTAACCTCCTTATGAAAACCCAATTATGGTTGAATACAGGATGAAGAGAGCATTCCAACAAGCTACTATTTGCAAGGATCCGGTGAACGATGAGTGAGTTATGCTGGTTTAAAGTTTCTGCGAATTATGGCGGCTATAGGGAGGTATAGGGTTTTAGGCCTATACGAATTTTGTAAGTTTTTATGAGTAATTTTTGTGGGGTTGACTTCCTATTTATAATGAATGAGTATAGAATTATTATTACTACTTTTAATCACTCTATCAAAATAATATAATTTACCAGATAATTAAAATCTTAAATTATCTTCCCTATTTTTAGGGACTTGAATCTCTAAGGCAACTATCTATGTTTAAGAATGATTCCTAAGGCAATTACCAATCTATAACGATCGGGATCAAAAAAAATTTAAAACAAAATTAACTTCTAAAGAATCTTACCAATTTCGGCCATCAAACAGCCTTTCCTTTAGGGGCAAAATTGTCTTTTCACCTATATTGGCTTCAGGACTTCTAGGACTCAAAATTCGGGGTATTACATCCTCCCCTCCTTATAAGAATTTTGTCCTCGAAATTTTTAACATAAGTACCTAGTCAAACAAGTAAGTAAATTTTGCACTCATAGACTCCTCAGTCTCCCAAGACTGCTCCTCAATTTGGCCATTACGCTAAACAACTCATACCATAGGCATGTTTCGATTGCCAAAATGGTCGAGCTGACCGGTATAGTATGACAACTGGCTGTACGGGATAGGATAGGTCTTCAGCAACTTCAACTGGCGGTTCATTAAGCACATGAGCAGGATCTAACTTAGCATTAAAACGTGAAATACGTTGTGAATTCTTTCCATATTTGGAGGTAGTGCAAGTCGGTATGCAACAGGGCCGATTCTTTCAACAATATCATATGGAACAATGTAGCGAGGTACTAGCTTACCTCGCTTCTGAAAATGAAAGACTCCTTTCTTTGGGTGACTTTCAAAAACACTTTGTCTCCTACCGCAAATTCCAGCTCCCTTCGTCGATTGTCGGCGTAACTCTTCTGCCGATCCTGGGATGCTTTTAACCTTTGTCAAATCAAGGTTAATTGCTCTGTTGCTTGGTTAATTAATTCCGGATTGTCTAGGCGTCTCTCGCCTACTTCATTCCAGAAAATGGGGGTTCTGCAGTGTCTCTCATATAGTGCTTCATAGGGTTCCATACCGATGCTTACATGAAAACTATTATTGTAAGCAAATTCTGCCAATGGTAAGCTTCGATCCCAGCCGGTTTGCTGATCCAATACACTCGCACGTAGCATGTCTTCAAGTGTCTAAATCGTCCTTTCTGATTGACCATCGGTCTGAAATTCAATCTCGAACCCAGTGCATTCTGGAATTTCTCCCAAAATCGTGAAGTGAAACGAGGGTCACGATCTGAAACTATAGAAACTGGTACTCCATGCAATCGAACAATCTCGTCCAAGTAACGAACTGCCAATTTTTCTGGTGTATCTGTTACACGTATAGAAAGAAAGTGTGCAAATTTTGTCATTCTATTCTTTCCACGATCACCCAATTTACATTGTATCCTCGCTGGGATCTAGGCAAACCGGTCACAAAATTCATTGTGACGTGCTCCCACTTTCATTCTGGAATCGGAAGTGACTGAAGTAGACCAGTGGGTCTTTGATGTTCGATCTTTACTTGTTGACATACGAGGCATCGGGCAACAAATTCAGCAATATGACATTTCATGTTTGGCCACCAATACTGCCCCTTCAAATCTCGGTACATCTTAGTGCTTCCAGGATGAATAGCAAACTTCAAACTATGCGCCTCTGATAGAATAAGGTTACAAATATCAACATTTTGTGGAACACATACTCGGTTTCTAAGGACTACTACTTCGTTATCTCGTATTCTGAAATCACGAACTATGGCATCAACACCATCAGCAAGTTGCTTCCGAATGTCAGTAAGTTTCGGATCCTCTAATTGTTGATTTCGGATTTCTTTAATTAAGGTAGGTGCGACTTCAATTCGTGCCAACAACGAACCATAGAAATCAGTGCCAAGATGCACACAATTAGTTTTCAATTCTAGCATCGTCGCTAGGTAATAGGTGCGCATGTAGGCCAAAACTGTTGGGGAAGGAGGATGAACCTTTCTGCTCAGGGCATCAGCAACAACATTCTCCTTTCCAGGATGATATTCGATGATTAAATCGTAGTCTTTAATCAGCTCCACCCATCTTTGTTGTCTCATATTCAATTCTTTTGTGTGAGGAGGTACTTCAGGCTTTTGTGATCAGTGAAGATTCGGCACATCTCGCCGTATATGTAATGTCGCCATATTTTTACGGCAACTACCACGGCTGCAAGTTCCAGGTTATGTATAGGGTAGTTTATCTCGTGCGGTCGCAATTGCCTTGAATCTTAGGCAATGACTTTCCGATTTTGCATCAATACACATCCAAGTCCAGATTTTGACGCGTCACTGTAAACCACATAATCCTTTCCGCAAATAGGTAAGGTAAGGATAGGTGCAGAAACTAACCGATTCTTTAGTTCTTCGAAACTTTGCTGGCATTTCTCGTTCCATACGAACGGCTCACCCTTACGTGTCAGTTTTTTCAATGGTCCGGCAAGTGATGAAAAATTTTCCACAAAGTAGTATCCTGCTAAGCCTAAGAAACTACGAACTTCGAACACACTTCGCAGAGGTTCCCAAGCAATCACGACTTCAATCTTCTTTAAATCATCAAATACATCTTGGGCGGAAACAATATGGCCAAGGAAACTAACCTCACGTAACCAGAATTCGCATTTTGAGTACTTTGCGAACAATCGTCGATCCTTGAGGATTTTAAGCACAATCCGCAAGTGCATAGCATGATCCTCTTTCGATATCGAGTAAATCAGAATGTCGTCGATGAAGACTATCACAAATTTATCCAGGAATTCGTGGAACACACGATTCATCAAGTCCATAAACACAGCTGGTTCATTGGTCAAGCCGAATGGCATAACCAGAAATTCGTAGTGGTCATATCGCGATCTGAACGCGGTCTTCGGAATATCAGCATCACGAACTCGCAATTGATGGTATCCAGATCTGAGATCAATCTTGGAGAACACAACTGCACCTTGAACTTGGTCAAACAAATTTTCGATGCGTGGCAAAGGGTATTTATTTTTCACGGTCACACGGTTCAGCTGCCGATAATCAATGCACAATCGCAGCGATCCGTCTTTCTTTTTCACGAACAGAACAGGTGCTCCCTAGGGTGACACACTAGGTCGAATAAAACCACGATCCAACAAATCTTCCAATTGCGTCTTTTGTTCCTTCATTTCCGCAGGAGCCATACGATACAGGGGAATGGAAATCGGATTCGTACCTGGCACTAGCTCAATGCCGAATTCCACTTCCCTTGATGGTGGTAGTCCGGCTATGTCTTCAGAAAATACTTCTAGAAGTTCGCAAACCACAGGAACAGAATTCAGATATGAGGATTCTTTAGAAATATCCTGTACATGCGCAAGGTACGCTGTACATTCAAATCATGCAAGTTGGTGCAGGCGCAGGAGCATTCTGAAATTGCGCCTCCATTCGCTGCTGGTTTGCAGCAATTCCTTGTAACACATTAAAGATTTGTGCTATAACAGGGTCAATGCCTGGTGCGGCTGATGTCTCAGGTTGGTTTTCGGACTCAGCTTGCCCTTCCTGCTCAATTTGTACATTTCGCTCATCTTGCTCAACAGGTTGCTGTTCAGTCTGAATCTCAAACCTATCCCGTTGGTCCCTTTGTTGCCTCGAGCGTGCCATACTACACAAGTGTACGATTGTTACTCAACACACACTAAATACAACACTAGGAATAGGAGTGGTACCTGGTGGAGAGGCATGCACCGGACGACACGTATATGTTAGAAGACAATATACAAATTTTCGAAAATCACATGCACACATGCAAAGGTATTCTTAGCAATTCCATCAACACTCATAGGAATCATTATCAAACATCAAGCAAGCATAGACTCACACATTTCCCATATTTGGCAATACACATCATCAATCATATGCATATACATTCGGTAATGACAAAAAATATAGCTAATCATCCACGGAAACATATTAAGACATACTAAAGATGAACACTCATCACATCAGATTATTATTCCAATCAATTAAATCCCACGTTAGCCTTAGTTCCCTTTCGGTTTTAGCCCCTAAGTGAGTGAGTGTGTGCCCATATTCTTACCTGCAATCACCAAAAATCAACTAATAAGTTAGCATATAACAAATTATAATCCCTAAACCATGCTCCGCTACAAAACTTGTAAAAACCTCAATTCCTAACTATTATTAATTGCTCTGATTAAGGTCATTACCACCGTGAAACCCAAATAAGCCTAAATGACACCTAAGACCTACTTGAATCCCACCAGGCTTATCATGAACTACCGATTTTTAGCTTGTTAGTTTTATTGCTTATCAACAATTGGAGCATGATATTGGACACAAGTTTGGTATCATACGAAGTAAATAAAACATCAGTGAAAGTCTTAAATTAAACCTTTGGGTACATAGCACACAAGTCCCATAGGGATCCAGCAAGAAATTCTTGATCAAGGTTCGGAAATGGCAAGTAAAGAACAGTGCTTAAAATAAACCAGAAAGTTGCCCAATCATTCATGTTATATGCGCAAGTAAACAAGTAAGCAAATGAGATGCGATATCGCCCCTCCGTGCAGCCTTGATCTCACACACTGGTACCATGAACAGTGGATGTACCTAAGCCTGAAAAATGGTAAAAACAACAGTATGAGATTACAAGAATCTCAGTAGGGTCACAGCATCATAAGATCTACAGAATCCCTAAACACAAATCTCCCATTTCACATAACATCATTCCTAAATAGCTAAAGGGGATCACGCAATTCAAAAATCAATCAAAAGAGGTTAGGGCCGAATCTATGCCTGAGGGAGGACTGCAAACACTTTCGAAAGGTCAGAAGTACATAGGAAGGTGAAATACATCAGATTGCCCTCGGCAATCAAGAAGAAAGGCCATCCCCTTCCACCTGTGTTGTCCAAAACTTACTGCACAAAGGGTAGATGGTTACCACGCAAACTAATCAGTAAGCCTTCCATCTTGTCCTTGCAAGGACAAGTCGACTAGTCCCACATGGACAAGTCTTCCCTAGTCACATACCTACTAGGGCATCCCAAATCTCGCAAGATAAGGGCTTCCTGCCTCGCAAGACAGGGATCCGACCTTGCAAGGACAGATATCAGCGTGCACTTGCTGGTTTGCCTCCCATACAACTCCCTAAACCGGTCAGAACCTCTCCTCTCCCTAGGAGCATCAACGCTTACCCCGAATGGCCACCAGAATAGGATCCTGACACACAGACACGTACAAGCACACATATGCAAGTACAAAGCATAATACCACAACATGGTATCCTCAATCATGTCAGAACACAATCAACATATCAAATTCACATAAAAATTGCATCACAGGCACTCAATTCCTAACATAGGGGTTCAATATAGCACACGTACAAGCACACATTTGGGCTTATTTTGGTTTCACGCCTGTGATGACCTTAAACGAAGCAAATAGTAATAATTAGGAATTGGGGTCGTCACAGGCGTGAAACCAAAATAAGCCCAAATGTGTGCTTGTACGTGTGCTATCGAACTCAAAACTATGGTATGACACCGGTAAAGAATTTGCAAGAACTAATTATTGCCGCGACTGAAGCCGAAAAGATCATGCAAACCAAGAAGCTATCCGCAGCCACTAGTGGCGGATCCTTCAGGCGAGATTCAAAATTTAATCGGCGTACGGGACCCTATCCTTTAAGGTCCTATCCTCAGAAAATTAATAGCAATGGAAGTAACAACAAGAAGAACTTTTCTGGTTCGAATTCCAATGGGTCTACGTGGAATTCTCAGCAACGTCGATGTTACAATTGTGGCGAAATGGGGCACATTCAGCGGGAATGCCAGAAGCCGAGACGTATCACAGGCGCACCTAGTGCGGGCCGAGGTGGGTATGCTAACCCCACCAACGCGCGCACCAGGAGGACCACCCAACGGATCCACAAGTGAGGCGTAACCAAGACCAACAAGGCTATTCACCCTAACTGATGCCGAGGCTAGTCCTTGTGAGGACCCCAAATTTTGAGTCCTAGAAGTCCAAAAGCCAGTGCAGGTGAAAAGACAATTTTTCTCCTGAAGGAAAGGATGTGTG
>JAEPBF010000323.1:0-17059 GCA_019739055.1 Passiflora organensis
TTGAATTTCAGTACAACATTTCATCTCCAGACCGATGGTTAATTAGAAAGGATAATTCAGACACACATTAGAAAGACCGTGTGTTGGATCAGCATACTGGTTGGGATTGATGCCTGCCGTTGGCAAAATTTGCTTACAACAATAGTTTTCATGTAGGCATCGGTATGGCAACTTAAGAACCACTATATGGGAGATGTTGCAGAACTACCATTTTCTGGAATAAAGTAGGCGAGAGACGCCTAGACAATCCGGAATTGATTAATCAAGCAACGGAGCAGTTGAACATGATTCAACAACTGCTAAAAACAGCCCAGGATCGGCAGAAAAACTACACTGATAATCGACGAAGGGAGTTGGAATTTGCGTTAGGTGACAAAGTGTTTTTGAAAGTCGCCCCATGGAAAAGAGTCTTTCATTTTCAGCAACGAGGTAAGCTAGCATCTCGTTACATTGGTCCTTATGACGTTGTCAAGAGGATTGGCCCTGTTGCATACCGACTTGCCTTACCTCCAAATATGGAAAGAATTCACAACGTGTTTCATGTTTCAATGTTGAGAAAATATGTGCGAGACCCTACCCATGTGCTTGAAGAACCCCCAGTCGAAGTTACTGAAGACCTATCCTATCCCGTACAGCCAGTTGTCATACTAGATAGGTCAGTTCGATAATTTGGTTGTGAGACCCCCGACCCTTCCTAGTTTAGATGTCTAGGAGTTTATGTAGCTGAAATTACTATTTTACCCCTGTAGAAATGGATGCGTGATGGCCTAAAATGATTGCTGCAGATATTTCCTATTTTAATTCTAGTATTTTTATATTAATTAACCTTAGTTTTATCCCTTATTATCTAAGGTATTAAATAATTCTTCTTTTTAAATAAAATATCTCTTTTAATAGATTTATCCATATAAATAGAATTATCCATCTAATAGAATTATCATTTAATTACCTTTTTAAGCTTAAAAGTAGGGATTTATCTCTTAGCTAAACCTCCTTAGATACCTATAAAAGATGTGGCCAGCCTATCCCACCTAAACATACTAAAACCCACATAGAAATTTCATAATTTATCCCCTTTTTTCTCAATTTTTTATTTTTGCCTAAACCCTAGCCGAACTCCTTGATCTTCATCTTAGCATAACTCTCTCATTCTTTATCGGATTCTTGCAAATAATAGTTTGTTGGAAAGCTCTCTTTATCCTCTTTATAAAGATATTGGTTTTTTCATCTGGAGGTAAGTTTTTCTTTGTTAAAAATTAAATCGTATTTTGATAGAATTGCCAAAATCTGTTTAAATTTCAAAATAGCATAACTCTCTCATCCTTTGTCGGATTCTTGCGAATAGTAGCTTATTGGAAAGCTTTCCTCATCATTTTTCCAACCATCTTGAGTTTTTCATCTGAAGGTTAGTTTTTCTTTGTCAAAAGTTAAATCGTATTTCGGCGGGATTACGTTTCAAGATTGTGTGATTCTATCTTCATTTGATTTCAACATAGTACACATACACAAATCACAACAAAGGATCCTCAATGAAATCACAATACAAATCAAAGATCAATCTTCAAAGACATAATAGAATCAGGCAACCTTTTTTCCTATTAACTTCTGAGATTCCCAATGATCATAGGCATACATTCCGTAAGCATATAACCAAGATAGGCAACGAAATTCACTCAAATTCAAACAATCAAACAATAGGGTAACCAAAGGAACCGATGAGGCATAGATCCTACCTCTCACATGTCTGAATCGGATGCAATTCTTTTCCTTCCCAATAAGATCAGAATCTCCTAAACAATTACAAGGCAAATACCATACAATACTAAGCTACAAGACTACTTAATTAAAACCAAATGCATTGAGAATCCTTACCAATTAACCTACCCAAATCCAGTGATCTGGATACAGCAATATCTTTTCCCTTAATGCGTGATGTGATGGCCAATAACTCAGTAAGAATCCACTTGATATTTCAGCCTAATTCAATATACTAATTTCGGCAACACCTTCAGGTTTGTAGGGCAACTTGCGATTTCAAAATTAGAGAGGTTAGGGGTTGTGATTTCATGAAGTTAAGAAAGGAATAGGTGTTTATAACATGTACAATCAAAGAAACAAGGTCAGAATCCAATAGGTTAATCAGTTGATCAAGATAGACATCAATAGCGCAAAGGTAAGGCATGCTGATTTCATGAATAGGGAAGATTCAAAGGATTAATTCATGATTTTAAAATCATGAATGGATGCTAAACAATCATACGAACAAGATGAACAATAACATAAATCAATTGAAGGCAGAATCACACAATTTTGAAATCTTATCCCGTCGAATTTCAACCAAAATTATGGCAAAAGAAAACTAACCTCCAGCAGAAAAACTCATAATGGCTGCATAGAGAATGGAAAGAACTTTCCAACAAGCTATTATTCACAAGAATCTGACAAAGGATGAGAGAGTTATGCTATTTTGAAGTTCAAACACATTTTGGCAACTCTGCCGGAATATGATTTAACTTTTAACAAAGAAAAACTAACCTTAAGATGAAAAACTCAAGATGGTTGGATAGAGGATGAAGAGATATTTCCAACAAACTATTATTGTCAAGAATCCGACAAAGGATGAGAGAGTTATGTTATTTTGAAGTTCAAGTAGATTTTGAAAATTCTGTCAAAATATGATTGAACTTTTAATAAAGAAAAACTAACTTCAAGTTGAAAAATGCATGATGTTTGGAAAGAAGATGAAGAGAGCTTTCCAACAAGCCATTATTCACAAGAATCTGATAAAGGATGAGAGAGTTATGCCAAGATGAAGATAAAGGAGTTTCGACTAGGGTTTAGGCAAAAATCAGAAATTGAAAAAAATGGGATAAATTACGAAATTTCTATGTGGATTTTAGTATGTTTAGGTGGGATAGGCTGGCCACTCTTTTATAGGTGTGTAAGGAGGTTTAGCTAAGAGATAAATTTCTACTTTTAAGCTTAAAATGAAAGTTAAAAGTATATTCTATTAGATGGATAATTCTACTTAAAAACATAAATCTATTGAAAGAGATATTCAATTTAAAAGAAAGAATTATCTAATACCTTAGATAATACGGGATAAAATTATGGATAACTAATATAAAAATACCAGAATTAAATAGAAAATATCTAGAAGCAACCATTTTAGGCCAGGCACGCACCCATTTCTTTAGGGACAAAATAGTCGTTTTCAACTGCATCGGCTTCTTGATTTCCCAGACATCTACGTTACGAAGGATCAGGTTCTCACAGTATCGCATCATATTTGTATACCTCTTCCTTGATTGCCTGCACATATAACATAAATTATGAATGGACTACTTTATGATTTTTCAAGATCCCTTCTTTACTTATTATGTCCGATTTATTTTGGGGGTTAACTTGCTGGATATTTGGATCCCTATAGGACTTGTGTATTATGGATTCATTGATTTTATTTAAAGACTTCCATTGATATTTCATTCACTCTGTATGATACCAGAATATTTATCCAATATCATGCTCTAATTGTTTGTGATGCGATATGGCCCTGCCGTGCAACCTTGATTCTCACACAATGGTACCACGAACAGCAAACGTACCTTAACTTGAAAAATTGGTGAAACAACATAATGAGATTACAAGGATCTCAGTAGGGTCCCAGCATCATAAGATGTACAGAAATCTTAAACAAACATCTTCCAAACAACATCAGATCATCCTTACACATCTAAGGGTATTACGCAAATCAAGAATCAATCCAAGGTTAGGGCCGAAACTAAGGCTGAGGGTGGACTGCAAACACTCAATTCATCATGTTTATAAACACGGGTGGTGCATTAATCAAACCGAATGGCATAACCAGAAATTCATAGTGGTCGTATCGTGATATGAATGTTGTCTTCGAAATATCAGCATCATTGTGAGATCCTGAATTTGAGTCCTAGAAGTCTAGAAGTCAATGTAGGTGAAAAAAATATTTAATCCCTGAAAGAAAGGATGTGTGATGGCTGAATTTGGTAAAAAATTTCCAGTAATTATTTCCCTTTAATTTAGTTCTTTATAGGCTGTTAACTACCTTAGAAATTAAAACTCCTAAAATTAACGGGGGATAATTATAGTATTTAATTCTGATAATTATCTTATTTTAATCAAGCCTTTAAAATAGAGATTTTAATCCCATAAAAACCTTATAAAAATAGAAAGCCAGCCACACAAAAATCTTATACAGAAAACACACAAAATTCGTAAAACCTATAAATTTTACACCTCCCATTTTTTGCCGAAATCCGCTGGAACTTCAAATCAGCATAACTCTCTCGTTCTTTGTTTGATTCTTGCAAATAATAGCTTGTTGGAAAGCTCTCTTTATCCTATTTCCAAAAATATTTGGTTTATTGTCTGGAAAATAGATTTTCTTTGTCGAAAGTTAAATCATATTTTGACGGAATTGCCAAAATTTGCTTTGAACTTCAAAATAGCATAACTTTCTCGTTCTTTGTCGGATTCTTGAAATAATAACTTGTTGTAAAGCTCTCTTCATCCTATTTCAAAAAAAAGTTCGTTTATCATTTTGAGGTTAGAATTTCTTTGTCGATAGTTAAATTGTATTTCGATGGAATTGCCAAAAACTGTTTGAACATCAAAATAACATAACTCTCTCGTCCTTTGTTGGATTCTTGCAAATAATATCTTTTTGGAAAGATTTCTTCATACCATTTCCAACCATTTAGTTTTTTTTTCTTCTGAAGATAATTTTTTCTTTGTCAAAAGTTAAATTGTAATTCGACAAAATGGTCAAAATCTGCTTGAACTTTAAAATAGCATAACTCTCTCGTCCTTTGTCGGATTCTTGCAAATAATAGCTTGTTGGAAAGCTCTCTTCATCATATTTCAAACCATCTTTTGTTTATTATTTGATGACTAGTTTTTTTTGTCGAAAGTTAAATCGTATTTCAGCGGGATTAGGTTTCAAGATTGTGTGATTCTGTCTTCAATTAATTTCTGTTGTTGTTTCTCTTGTTCATATGATTGTTTGGCATCCATTCATGCCATCAAATCATGAATTTATCCTTTGAATCTTTTATATACATGAAATCAGTATGCCCTAGCCTTGCCCTATTGTTTCCTATCTTGATCAATTGATTAACCTATTGGATTCCGATCTTGTTTCTTTTGATTGTATGAGTTATAAACACTTAATCTTACTTTGTTAACATAAAAATCGCAACCTTGACACCTTGATAAGATGAAATCACAAATTATCTTGTGTCCTATGCTTAGTGCTGAAAAATACATAGTTAAATTGGGGTGGTAATTCAGGTTGAATCTTGTTAAGTTCTTGGCTATCACATCACACATCCAAAGGAGAGGCACCTGCGACATCTGGATACCATCAATTGCAAGTTCATGACGCTGATATTCTCCGAAGACCGCGTTCAGATCGCCGTACGGCCACTACGAATTTCTGGTTATGCCATTCAATTTGACCAATGCACCAGCTGTGTTCATGGACCTGATGAATCGTGTGTTTCATGAGTTCCTGGATAAATTTGTGATAGTCTTCATCGATGACGACATTCTGATTTATTCAAAATCGAAAGAGGAACATGCTAAACATTTTCAGATTGTGCTGAATGTTTTGAAGGATTAGCGGTTGTTTGCAAAGTACTCCAAATGCGAATTCTGGTTATACGAAGTTGGTTTCCTTGGCCATGTTGTTTCCCGCCAAGGTGTGTTAGTTGATCTGAAGAAGATCGAATCCGTAGTTTCTTGAGAACCCCCACGAACTGTGTTCGAAGTTTGTAGTTTCCTTGTCTTAGCAGGATACTATCGTCGCTTTATGGAGAATTTTTCATTGCTTGCCAGACCATTGACAAAACTGACGCGCAAGGGTGAGCTGTTCCTGTGGAACGAGAAATGCCAGTGAAGTTTCGAAGAACTAAAATACCAGTTAGTTTCCTCACCTATCCTTACCTTACATATTTGCGTAAGTGGTTTACAGCGATGCGTCAAAATCCGGACTTGGATGCGTATTGATGCAAGATGGGAAAGTCGTCGCCTATGCTTCCCGACAATTGCGACCGCAGGAAAGAAATTATCCTACGCATGATTTGGAGCTTGCAGCCGTGGTGTTTCATTGAAAATTTGGCGACATTACCTGTATGGTGAGACGTACAGAATCTTCACTGACCACAAAAGTCCGAAGTTCCTCCTCACACAAAAAGAATTGAATTTGAGACAACGAAGATGGGTAGAGCTGATTAAAGACTACGACTTGATCATCAATTATCATCCTGGAAAGGTGAATTGTTGCGGATGCCTTGAGCCGAAAGTTTCATCCTCCTTCCCCATGAGTTTGGCTTATATGCGCACCCATTACATGTCTATGTTGTTGAATTTAAAAACTAACCGTGTGCATTTTGGCATTGATTTTTTCTGGATCGTTATTGGCACAAATTGAAGTCACGCCTACCTTGATTGAGGAAATCCGGAATCAGCAATTAGAGGATCCAAAACTAATCGTGGATTTGCACACTACCTTCCTATACGTGTGACGGATACACCTGAGAAATTGGTTGTTCGTTAATTGGATGAGATTGTTCGATTGCTTGGAGTGCCAGTTTCCATCATTTCAGATTGTGACCCTCGTTTCACCTCACGATTTTGGGAGAAATTCTAGAATGCGCTGGGTTCGAGATTGAATTTCAGTATAGCATTTCATTCCCATACCGATGGTCAATCAGAAAGGACAATTCAGACACTCGAAGACATGCTACGTGCGAGTGTGTTGGACCAGCATACTGGTAGGGATCGATGCCTGCCGTTGGCAGAATTTTCTTACAACAATAGTTTTCATGTAATCATTGGTATGGCACCTTATGAACCACTGTATGGGAGACATTGCAGAACTCCCATTTGCTGGAATGAAGTAGGCGAGAGACGCCCAGACAATCCGGAATTGATTGATCAAGCAACGGAGCAGTTGAACTTGATTTAACAACGCCTAAAAACAGCCCAAGATTGGCAGAAAAACAACGCTGATAATTGATGAAGGGAACTGGAATTTGCGGTAGGTGACAAAATGTTTTTGAATGTAATGACTCCAATTCCTACCTATTAATATTTGCTCCGATTAAGATCATTACCGCGTTGAAACCGAAACAAGCCCAAAGACACCTAGGGCCTATCTGAATCCCACCAGGCTTTCTCACTAAGTTTTCGACTTTTAGAATGTTCATTTTACATATTTAATAACAGTTGGAGCATGATATTGGACAATCATTCTGGTATCGTACAGAGTGAGTAAAAATATTAGTGGAAGTCTTTAAATTAAATCACTGGATTCATATCATACAAGTCCCGTAAGGGTCCAAATAACCAGCAAGAATTCCTCCAACATAGTCGAAAATAACAAGCAAAAGAGGAATCTTAAAATAAACCAGAAAGTAGTCCAATTTTTATTTAAGTTATATGCGCAAGTAATCAAGGAACAGGTATGCAAAAGTGATGCGATATCGCCCCGCCGTACAGTCTAGATCTCACACACTGTTACCACGAGTAGTGAATGTACCTAAGCCTGAAAAAAATGGTGAAAACAACGGAATGAGATTACAAGAATCTTAGTAGGGTCACAACATCATAAAATCTGCAGAAACCATAAACACAAATCTCCCGAACAACATCTGATCATTCCTACGCAACTAAAGGGATTCATGCAATTCAAAGATTCAATCAAAAAGGGTAGGGCCGAATCTAAGGCTGAGGGGGACTACAAACACTTCCGAAAAGTATTAGAAGTACAAAGACAGGCAGAACTCATCAGATTGTTCTCCGAAATGACGAAGAAAAGGTCATCCCCTTCCACCTGTATTGTCCAAGGCTTATTGCACGAAAGGTAATTAGTTAACACACAAGCTAATCAGCAAGCCTATTCATCTTGCCATACAAGGACAAAACATCCTAAGCCACACAAGGACAAGGGCATCCCAAACCAAACAAGGATAAGGGATTCCTGCCACACAAGGACAGGGATTCCTGCCACACAAGGACAGGGCTTCTGGCCACACAAGGATCAGACATCCAGCGAGCTCTTGCTGGGATTTTTCACCCATACCAGTAAGAACCTCCCCTCTCACTATGAGCATCAGCGCTTACCCTGAATGGCCACCGGAAAAGGATTCTGACACACAAACATGTACAAGCACACATAGGCATCCCAAACCACACAAAGATAAGGGGTTCCTGCCACACAAGGACAGGGCTTCTGGCCACACAAGGACAGGGCTTCTGGCCACACAAGGACAGGGCTTCTGGCCACACAAGGATCAGACATCTAGCGAGCTCTTGCTGTGATTTGCCACCCATACAATCCCCATACCAGTAAGAACCTCCCCTCTGACTAGGAGCATCAACGCTTACCTTGAATGGCCACCGGAAAAGGATACTGACGCACAAACACGTACAAGCACACACAGGCAAGCACAAAGCACAAAACCACAACAGGGTATTCTCAATTCTGTCAGATCACATTTAGCATGTTCAATACTCATCACATTGGAAAGCTAGACACTCCTAATCCTACCTTAAGGGATTCGGAATAGCCTAGAAATTCTTCAATTCAATCTGCAACCCAAGCATGAATTATTTAATATGAATGCGTATACAGCTTCACAATCATAGGTACCGAAATCAATTAAGTAAACAACCAGGTCTCTGGAGAAACCGATGAGACATAGGTCCTACCTCTCTTATCTCTGAACAAGAAGCTATTCTTTTTCCTTTATTCAATAATTTTGCACTACCTATAGCATCACAAGGCAAAGCCAAAACCAAACTAAGTATGCATATCCAATATCGAATTAAATACCCTATTTCCTTACCAATTCCACTCACCAAACCTATCAGAAACCAGTGATCAGATACTGCAGGTAGCTCCCCCTTGGATGTGTGATGTGATAGCCAAGAACTTAACAAGAAACAACCTGAATTACCATCCCTAATTATCATACAATTTTTGGCACTAAGAATAGGGCAATAGGGCAAGTTGCGATTTCATGTTAACAAGTTGTAGAAGTTGCGATCTCATGTTAACAAGGAAGGATTAAGGGTTTATAACATGTATAATCAAAAGTAATAAGATCAAAATCCAGTAGGTTAATCAATTGATCAAGATAGGCAATAATAGGGCAGTAAGCAAAGATAGAGCATACTGATTTCATGTATAGAAAAGATTCCAAGGATGAATACATGATTGTTCACTATGAATGGATTCTAAACAATCATATGAATAAGAGAAACAACATCAGAGATCAATCAAAGACAGAATTATACAAATTTTATAACCTAATTCCGCTGCCGATTTTCAACTTATCTTTTGACAAAGAAATAAAAATGTACAAACAACAAAACAAATATGGTTCGAAAGAGGATGTAGAAATCTTTCCAATAAGCTATTATTTGCAGGAATCCGACAAAAGATGAAAGAGTTATGCTATATTGAAGTTCAAGAAGATTTTGGTAGTTCCGCCGAGTTTCGACTTATCTTGAGAAAGAAATACTAACCTTCTGACAAAAAAACAAAGACTTTTGGAAAGAGGATGAAGAGAGCTTTCCAAAAACTATTATTTTCAGCAATCCGACAAACGATAAGAGAATTATGCTGGTTTAAAATTTCAGCAAATTTTGACAGATATAGGGAGTTGTAAGGGTTTTAGGCTATACGAGTTTTGTGTGTTTTCTATGAATGATTTTTGTGGGGTTGGGTTCCTATTTATAATGGATGGGTATGGAATTAAGATTACTACATTAAAGGCTTTATTAAAGTAAGATAACTATCAGATTTAAATTTTGTAATTATCCCCTTTTAGTTTTAGGGATTTTAATTCCTAAGGTGATTATCAACAAATTAAGAACCAAATTAAAGGGAATTAATAACAGAAATAATTACCAAACATTCCTTACCAATTTCGGCCATCACACATCCTTTTCTTCAGGGGAAAAATGGTCTTTTCACCTGAACTGGCTTCTGAACTTCTAGGACTAAAAATTCGAGGTCTCACATTGAAGGTTGCCCCATGGAAAGGAGTACTTCATTTTCAGCAACGAGGTAAGCTATCACCTTGTTACGTTGGTTCATATGACATTGTCGAGAGGATTGTCCTTGTTGCATACCGGCTTGCCTTACCCCCAAATACGGAAAGAATTCAAAATGTGTTTCACATTTCAATGTTGAGAAAATATGTGCGAGACCCTACCCATGTGCTCGAAGAACCCCTAGTCGAAGTTGTTGATGACCTATCCTATCCCATACAACCACTTGCCAAACTAGATAGGTCAGTTGGACAGCTTCGCAATCGAAACGTGCCTATGGTATGAGTTATTTTGTGTAATGGCCAAATTAAGGAACAGTCTTGGGAGACTGATGAATCTATGCATACAAAATTTCCTTCCCTGTTTGTACTTGAGCTAAAATTTCAAGGACAAAATTTTTGTAAGCAGGGGAGGATGTGAGACCCCAAATTTTGAGTCTTAGAAGTCTAGAAGCCAGTGCAGGTAAAAAGATCATTTTTCTCCTGAAGAAAATGATGTGTGATGGCCGAAATTGGTAAGAAATGTTCAGTAGTTTATTTTGGTTTTATTTCCCTTTAATCTAGTTCTTTATAGGTTGATAATGATTTAAAATCCCTAAAATTAGGGGAGATGATTACAGAATTTAATTTTGATAATTATCTTACTTTAATCAAGCCTTTAAAATACGAATTTTAATCCCATAACCATCTTATAAAAATAGGAAGCCAGCCACACAAAAATTTTATACAAAAAATACTCAAAATTCATAAAACCTAAAAACCTTACACCTCCCAATTTCTGCCGAAATCCGCTGGAATTTCAAATCAGTATAACTCTCTCATCTTTTTTCGGATTCTTGCAAATAATAGCTTGTTATAAAGTTATCTTCATTCTCTTTCCAACCATCTTTGGTTTATTTTCTGGAAGTTAATTATCTTTGTCGAAAGTTATATCTTATTTTGACCGAATTGCCAAAATCTGCTTGAACTTCAAAATAGCATAACTCTCTCATCCTTTGTCGAATTCTTGCAAATAATAGCTTGTTGGAAAGCTCTCTTTCTGGTATGGGAGTTGTATGGGTAGCAAACCTCAGCATGAGCTCGCTGGATGTCTAGTCCTTATGTGGCTAGAAGTTTTGTCCTTGTATGGCGAGATGCCAATATCCTTGTGTGGTTTGGGATACCCTTGTCCTTGTGTGGTTTGGGATACCCTTGTCCTTGTGTGGATTGGGATATCTTGTCCTTGTGTGGCAGGATGAATAGGCTTACTGATTAACTTGTGTGCTAACCTTTTACCTTTTGTGCAGTATGCCTTCGACAACACAGGTTGAAGGGGACGGCCTTCCTTTTTCCTATTGCCGAGAGCAATCTGATGAGTTTTACCTGCCTGTGTACTTCAGATTTTTGGAAATGTTTGCAGTCCACCCTCAGCTTTAGTTTCGGCCTTATCCCGTTGATTGATTTTTGAATTGCATGATACCCATAGATGTGTAGGAATGATCTAATGTTGTTCGGAAGATTTATGTTTAAGATTTCTATAGATATTATGATGTTGTCACTCTACTGAAATTCTTGTAATCTCATCCTGTTGTATTTATCATTTTTCATGCTTAGGTACATTTACTGTCCGTGGTACCAATATGTGAGATCAAGGCTGCACGACGGGGCGATATCGCATCACATTAGCATACCTGTTCCTTGATTGCTTGCGCAAATAACATGAATTATGATTGAACTATTTTTCTGGTTTTCAAGGTTCCTCCTTTACTTGTTTCCATTTTATTTTGGGAAATAACTTACTGGATGTTTGGATCCTTATGGGACTTGTGAGTTGTGGATTCATTGATTTTATTTAAAGACTTCCGCTGATATTTTATTCACTCCATATAATACAAAATATATGTCCAATATTATGCTCTAATAACTAATGAACATAACGAATACACATGCTAAAAATCGAGATTTTGATAAGTAAGCCTTGTGGAATTCAGATACGTCCTGGTTCTTGGGTTTGTCTAAATTTCACAGCAGTAATGACCCTAATAAGAGCAATTAATAATAGGTTAGGATTTGGGGTCGTTACAAGTTTGGTTGCAGAGCATAGTTTAAGGAATATAATTTGTTATATGCTAACTTATTTGTTGATTTTGTGTTTATAGGTAAGAACATGCACACACACTCACTCCCTTAGGAGCTAATACCGAAAGTAAACTAATGCCAAAAAGAGATTGATTTGTAAGATTTAAATAATGAGAATGATAATCTGATTTTCTGTGTGTTTAAGAATGTTCTTATGACTAATATGCCTTGATGTGTTCTGATAAATCTTAATTTATTTCTGGTCATTGCCGAATGTGTGTTTTTGCTATAATGTCGAGTCTCCATATGTAACTTCTTATCATTGTCTTTAGAGTTTGTTACAATGATTTCTGAGAATGGTTTGTATGATAGTATTATTGCTGAATGCTTATGGGGAGTGTAGGTGTAATTTCCGAGTGTGTATAATATGTGTACATATGATTTCCAAAACTTGTTAGTATTTGTGTGCAAGTGTATTTTTTTTTCCAGCATATGCGTATCGTCTGGTGCATGCCTCTCCACCAGGTACCACTTTTTTTCCTTGTATCGTATTTAGTTATGTGTTAAGTAACAATCGTATATTTGTATAGTATGGCAAGGTTGAACGCTATAAGGGATCGACGGGGTAGGTAAGAAATTCAGAACGAACAGCAACCTACTGAGCAAGAGGAGCCGAATGCACAAACTGAGCAGGGATGGCAAGATGAGCCCTAAAACCAATCTGAGGCACCAATCCTAAAAATATTGCAAGGAATTGCTGCAAATCAGCAGCGTATGGAGGCGTAATTTCAGAATGTTCCTGCACCCACGTCCGTGAAAGAACCTATTCCTCCCATTGAACTTGTACAGCCGGCGCATCCTAAGGAAACCGAGAGACTTCCCGTCGTGATTACAAAATTACTAAAGGAAGCTCAACAATTGGGATGTAAAGATTTCAATGGTTTAGTTGGAGCCGCTGCTACTCATGAATGGATCGACACCTTATGTTGAGTGTCCTTGTTGTTACATATCTCAGATGATGACAAGGTTTCCATCGCCACTTTCCTACTTGTCACGATCCAGTCCCCGGACCCTCGGCCCAGCAGGCCTGAACGTGTATGTGCGCGTGATGGATCATAACTGCAACGCTTGGTTGGGCTTCTAACCACATGGCCCAAAAGATGCATCTTGTTACAAATGATACATCACACAACACATATAAGCTCAAGACCTCCCCCATTCCTTTCCAATGTGGGATTGAGTAACCTGACCCCCCATACAGGCTGGGTCTCACAATCTCCCCTCCTTATAGACCTCGTGTCCTCACGAGGGGAGTCCAAACGTAACTGACTTGGGCCCAAACTCACAAGCCTAAACGTAAACACACAACACGGCCAAGCCCACCCGGAAGAGGGAACAAGATCAGCTCCGCTACCATTTATCACGACCCGATCCCCAAACCCTCAGCCCAGCAGGCCCGAATGTGTATGTGCGCGTGATGGATCACAACTACAACGCTTGGTTGAGCTTCTAACCTTATATCCCAAAAGATGCATCTTGTTACAAATGATACCATCACACATCATATATAAGCACAAGACCTCCCCCGCTCCTTTCCAATGTGGGATTTGGTAACCTGACCCCCCCTACGGGTTGGGTCTCACACTACTTGACGGAGAAGCCGACGCATGGTGGACAGCTATGAGCTTGCGATTTGGCGATCGTCTGCCTACATGGGAGGAATTTTGGTATGAATTCGACAAAAGATTCTATACAAGATTGCATAAAAGCGAGCAGCGACAAGCTTGAACAGGGCACCCGTTGAGTGCTAGAATATAAAAAGGCATTAAAGGAATTATCCTGATTTGCACCTGAAGAGGATCGCTGACCGTACCAGTTTGCGAGACGATTTCAGGATGGACTGAGAACTGAACTCAAAACCATCGTTGGTACGACACCGGTACAGAATTTGTAAGAACTAATTGTTGCCGCGACTGAAGCCAAGAAGATCGTTCAAACCAAGAAGCTATCCGTAGCAACTAGTGGCGGATCCTTCAGTCGAGATTCGAAATTTAATCGACGTACAGGATCCTATCCTTTAAGGTCCTATCCTCAAAAAATTATTGGCAATGGAAGTAACAACAAGAACAACTTTTCTGGTTCAAATCCCAATGAATCTATGCAGAATTCTTAGCAACGTCGATGATACATTTGTGGGAAATTGGACACATTCAACGGGAATGCCAGAAGCCGAGATGTATCACTGGCGCACCTAGTGCGGGCCGAGGTGGGTATGCTAACCCTGCCAAACCGCCAACACGCGCACCAGGAGGACCACCAAACAAATCCACAAGAGAGGCGCAACCAAGACCAACAAGGCTATTCACCCTAACTGATGCCGAGGCTAGTCCTAATATGGTGACAGGTACTATTTCAGTTTTTTCTCAAAATGTTAAAGTATTATTAGATCCCGGAACAAATAGGTCATTTGTAACTCCAAGGATAGCACTTAACACGAATCTGCCTCTATCTCCCTTAACTCTTCCTATTGCAGTTTTGACTCCTTTGGAGAGCAAATAATTTGTGATCTAGTCTACATTGGTTGTTCTGTACTTTTGGGTCCGAATGTACCTGAAGTGGATCTAATTCCATTGGACATTCGAGAGTTGGATGTAATCTTAGTCATGGACTGTCTGGCGAAATATCAAGCCCGTATGGAATGTTTCACCAAATATGTGTGGTTCACTTTTCCTGATGGTGTCGAATACTGCTTTGACGGTGATAGGCGAGTTGTTCCAACTTGCATGATTTCTTGGATGGATGCGAAGCAATTGATCTACAAACAATGTACAGCGTACCTCGCCCACGTACATGATACTTCTAAAGAGTCCTCGGATCTGGATTCTGTTTCAATGGTTCACGAATTTCGAGAAGTATTTCCAGAAGACAGTTGTTTTACCACCAGCAAGGGAAGTGGAATTCAGCATTGAGTTAGTGCCTAATACGAATCTGATTTCCATTCCTCTGTATCATATGGCTTGTTATGATTATACATCGACTATCGGCAGTTGAATCATATGACCGTAAAGAACAAGTACCTTTTGCCAAGCATCGACGATTTGTTCGACCAACTCCAGGGTGCAGCCGTGTTCTCCCAGATCGACCTCAGATCTGGATACCATCAATTGCGAGTTTGTGATGCCGATATTCCGAAGATTGAGTTCAGATCGCGATACAGCCACTACGAATTTCTAGTTATGCCATTCGGTTTGACCAATGCACCAGCTGTGTTCATGGACTAGATGAATCATGTGTTCCATAAGTTCCTGGATAAATTTGTAATAGTCTTCATCGACGACATTCTGATTTATTCAAAATCGGAAGAGGATCATGATAAGCATTTGCGGATTGTGTTGAATGTTTTGAAGGATCGGCAATTGTTTGCAAAGTACTCCAAATGCGAATTCTGGTTACTTGAAGTTGGTTTCCTTGGCCATATTGTTTCCACCCAAGGTGTGTTAGTTGATCCAAAGAAGATTGAAGTCGTAGTTGCTTGGGAACCCCCCGTGAACTGTGTTCGAAGTTCGTAGTTTCCTTGGCTTAGCAGGATACTACAGTCGTTTTGTGGAGAATTTTTCTTCACTTGCCACACCATTGACAAAACTGATGCGCAAAGGGTGAGCCATTCGTGTGGAACGAGAAATGCCAGCGAAGTTTCGAAGAACTGAAAAACCGGTTAGTTTCCACAACTATCCTTACCTTACCTATTTGCGGAAAGGAGTATATGGTTTACAGTGATGCGTCGAAATCCGGTCTTCGATTCGTATTGATGCAAGACGGGAAAGTCGTTGCTTATGCTTCCCGACAATTATGACCGCACGAAAGCAACTACCCTACATATGATTAGGAGTTTGCAGCCGTGGTGTGTGCGTTGAAAATATGACGACATTATGTAATGACCACAATTCCTAACTATTATTAATTGCTCCGATTAAGGCCAATTACCGCCGTGAAACCCAATAAGCCTAAATGACACCTAAGACCTACTTGAATCCCACCAGGCTTATCATGAACTACTGATTTTTAGCTTGTTAGTTTTATTGCTTATCAACAATTGGAGCATGACATTGGGCACATGTTCTGGTATCATACGGAGTAAATAAAACATCAGCGGAAGTCTTAAATTAAATCTTGGGTTCATAACAAATAAGTCCCATAGGGATCCACATAACCAGCAAGAAATTCTTCATCAAGGTTCGGAAATAGCAAGTAAAGAAGAGTGCTTAAAATAACCAGAAAGTTGCCCAATCATTCATGTTATATGCGCAAGTAACAAGTATGCAAATGTGATGCGATATCGCCCTGTCGTGCTGTCTTGATCTCACACCCTGGTACCACGAACAGTGAATGTACTTAAGCCTGAAAAATGGTAAAAACAACGGTTTGAGATTACAAGAATCTCAGTAGGGTCACAACATCATAAGATCTACAGAATCCCTAAACACAAATCTCCCAATTCACATATGATCATTCCTAAACAACTAAAGGGGATCACGCATTTCAAAAACCAATCAAAAGAGGTTAGGGCCGAATCTATGGCTGAGGGAGGACTGCAAACACTTCCAAAAGCTCAGAAGTACACAGGCAGGTGAAACACATCACATTGCCCTCGGAAATGAAGAAGAAAGGCCAACCCCTTCCACCTGTGTTGTCCAAGACTTACTACACAAAGGGTAGATGGTTAACACGTAAACTGATCAGTAAGTCTATCACCTTGTCCTCGCAAAGACAAGTCGATTAGCCCCACACGGACAAGTCTTCCCTAGTCACATACCTACTAGGGTATCCCAGGTCACATACCTACCAGGGCTTCCTGCCACACAAGGACAGGGTTCCGGCCACACAAGGACCAGACCTCCAGCGAGATC
>JAEPBF010000326.1:0-16994 GCA_019739055.1 Passiflora organensis
CTTCATCATAGGTTGATAATATAAACTCTCTTTCTCACTCTATACCCTGGTTTAAAATCATACCCAGTAATCTGATAACACAGTATTTTGAACACGTAGTAATCTAGGAACACATACTAATCTAGTAACATATAGTAATCTAATATGATGGGGTGCTCAATCCTAGTATAGATTCTTATGTTATATTCTTCAAAGGTTAGGATATTGTCAGTCGGCTAATTTCATAGTCGCAATTCCTTTTATTACACTAGGATTAGAATCACCTTAATTAATTGTTCTTATAACTTTTATATTGTTTACACTAGTACATCATTAAGCTTTCTTTAATCCTTTGTTTAATTATTCTCTGGTCACCATTCACTTTGGTCTTATATCCTTAATTACTTATGCCTTTATAATTTCTTCAATTTGCCTTTTTTGTAATTTATATTTAATACCTTCTCGATTTGTTCTTCATTAGGGCTTATTAGATAAATTCTTAATAAAAATTTATTGATCTTCCTAGGTTTGGTCGACCCTCTACAAATTATTTTTCTCTTATTTGAATTTTAATTTTTTTATATGGTTGTCTATAAACTCAACACAATTTGTATTCTTTCGTATCACTAGTTAGTTATACGAGACATTGTTAGGATATCTTCTATAATCCTTAGATTAAGGTTTTTATCAATAGAAATTTAATTCCTTAACATTCTCAATTTATTCCAGTTTTAATTATTATCTTAATTCCTTCTGTGTTACTTTTTTCCAACATGGGTTCATTATTCTTCTCGTATGACCTTGAGGCCGTTACGAGATATTTCCCCACTTTGCAGTTTAATACTGTCGTTTCCCACATCATTGTTATTTCAATCATGTTCCAAACATTTAATTACGGTTCAGAACATCATGGAAGCACGTATAAATCAAATCAAATATATGAATTCGAATTTTTCCATAATTTAAGAAATTTCCTATCGACTATGCATTTAAATGTGCAGATGATTCACAGATATCATGCATCACATAACAATAATTCAAATTCATTTAAAATGATGGGAATCAAATTAAAATTGTCCACTTACAGTTTTGTCATTCCGATTTCCGTTTTGGATCTAATCCGGATTCCTGATCCTTTTACTGCAACCTACATAAATAATTGTAATCTGATTCTTAATATCGTCGAACAAATCCTAATAATCTCATAATAAACACTTCTAGGTCCTCAAATCTATCTTGGAACTCAATTACCACCCTCAGATGTAATCCGGATAATTTCTGAATTTTTTTCTAATTTTCAGAAATTTCTAATAATCTTTATACCTATCAAAACTCATCAAAATCATCAAAACTTTATACCAGAGGATTCCTCATAATTTTCTCTATTTTCTAGAATTTTTCCATATTTTTCCCAATTTGTTTTTATTTTTCTCGATTTTCAATCATTTTCTGTCAAATTTATTTTTTTAGTCAAAATCAACATGACACGGCCAGATTTATACTAGATTTGGCCTGGTATGAACCCAGAATTGAACCAAAACCAAGCTTACCCAACCGAGCCGAACTATGTGTCATTCGTGTTGCCCCTAAACGGTATGTCACTCACTCTATCTATGAGTGATATGTCACATAGACGGCATGCGGACGATTTATCATCCGCAATCGTGTTCAACCTCTGGGTCACGTGAACTAGAGGTAAACCCTAACGGTGATCTGCCGTCCTAAGCTCCAACAACAACCATAAACTCCCTAAAATGCTTATAGAACCAATTACAAACTAAACCCGACCATTAATTAGTGATTTCATTCAAGATTTAACAATCCACCAAGAATTCTATGTCAATCAAAATCTTGAAGCAATGAACAGTGATAATCACCAGAGGAAAAAAAAAAATCATTGAGAAATGGTGTTGACGAACTTGCACGAGCAAGGTAGAGAGGATGAGAACGGAACAAGACTCTCCCTGGGGCTATATCTTGAATTCCCCTTTTTGATTTTCTTCCGGAATTAGGTGCTGGAAGCAGTGCGTCGGCGGGAAGGGGACAAGCGCCGGACAAGGACAAGGGTCTCTCAACCCTTCAATTGTACAATGTCATTCCAGCTCTTGCTAGAACGGTGTCGTTCAGACCAAAATGACCCACCTTAACCTGAAGGACCTAGGGTTGTCAAAACGACAGGTCTTGCTGCCGTTTTGACCAACCTTGGTCAAAACAGCACTGCTTGCTGCATTTTGACCCTCTGCAATTTAATTTCTTCTTTTTTTTATAAATAGTAGTATTACAATATTATTTTCTTTTTAATTTGTTAAATCTTTTTTATTATAGCATACTCTTTTAAATTTTCATATCACATCTATTCATAATCCTATATATATATAATTCTTAAATTATCACATAATTATTCCTTTCAATGAATTTAATTATTCTTTTCATTCCTTTTGATACATATTATTTTTTATGAGTCTCAAGGGATTGATTCAATAATCTTAATCATCAAATGAATCGGATTTTAAGATCGATAGGTATCGGGGTATGAAAAGATGCAATTACCCATGGATACCACATTTCAAAAAATACACAATCCAAGTTCCTTTTGGAGGTGTCAGATGTCCAAGAGATACACTTGCGAGTCATAATGGACAGATCAGAGTATGGACATGATAACTAAATCGGCTTCTATCGATCCGTACCCTTACGTCAATACTTAATAACTATCAGTTTCGGTATTCATCGATATAATACCCTTATCTATTTCTACGGCATCTATAGCTTCTTATAACCTTGGCCCATGGGTTGTGGGCTTACCAATTTACGATTTATCGGGTTATTGGGCTTAAGGCCCAACCCGCTAAATTATGATACCTCACAGATGTTTAGGGAAGTTTTACAAAATAACCCTTGTGTGATTGTAATTGGTTCACAAGTTGGGTCAATTGAGGCTACAAGGCGATGAGGGTCTGTATTTCAGGATCGGGTACTCATATTGTAGTGTCGGTCAGTGCCAGCGTTAACAGTAGCGTTAGTGTCGGCGGCAACACGCCGATGCTAAGTGGTTGGTTGTGAATACGGTCGTAGAAAGTCTTTAAATATCCCATAGTAAATCTGAGAGTGTTTATGTGAGAGACGTGCTCCGCACCGTCCTCTCCCCATATCGGGTATTGTTATGCTCATAGGGTTCACAGTACACCCAGCCCACTGGTCTTTTGCACTGCTGCAGCATTGTGCTCACCCCTGGACTCGAACCCCCACCGTCCCACTTATGAGCCTTTTATTGTTTCTCAGAACACGCCTCTCACCAATTCATCTGCAGCTGCTGAATTGGTGAGAGGCGTGTTCTGAGAAACAATAAAAGGCTCATAAGTGGGACGGTGGGGATTCGAGTCCAGGGGTGAGCACAATGCTACAGCAGTGCAAAAGACCAGTGGGCTGGGTGTACTGTGAACCCTATGAGCATAACAATATCTGATATGGGGAGAGGACGGTGTGGAGCACGTCTCTCACAGTTTAAGTATGATTGTGAGTGAGATAGGTTAGACGATCGAGGTTGAGTCAGTGGAAAACAAACCAGGTTGATTTTGGTCCGTTTTGAGCGACTGCAAGCCGTTTGGGCCAAAATTTTGTGTATTGGGCTGTTGCATTTTTTTTTTCCATTCCCAGCCCTTATGTTATGGCTTTATATACTCAAAGAAGTTGTTGGGCCACTTGGTTGACATTTCACGTGTCACTTGGGCTCATTTGTGATAAAACGGGCCGTTGATTTCACGTTTCAGCCTTGTTGAACTTTTGGGCCCGAAACCTATCAGCCCAAGCCCACACTTCATCCTTTAAATACTCCTCTTCCATAAGTGACCAGCAGAACACACACTCATCACCAGCCCTAACCCGTTTTTCTCCTTCCTTCACCCTTCCAACCTACCAAAATCCAAATTTTGTTCAATTTGACCACAAAAACTTGTGGGGGATTGTCTCAAAACACTTTCCCATCAATTTTCTACACTTTTCCACTAGATTGGGGTCTAAGGCCTGATTTTGAGGTGTTCATCATTTTAGCCGAAAATTTCAGAGTTGTTGGTAAATGCTTAATCTTTGGTTTTCTTTTTGGATTGGTTAGTTTATTAGGTTGCTAGTGATGTGATTAAGTATTTTTGATGGATGGAAATGCATGAAAACAACCTATGATTCTTGTATGAATTCCGGATGAACAGTATCAGGGGGGTGTTAATTCATGTTATTGATCATGTTGGTGTGTTTATTCATGTTAATTGAGTAGTTGTAGTCAGTATTGAGAGGAAACGTGTTGATTATGTGAGGAATTGATGTTGAGCTGGTAATGAGAGTATCTGAATGTATATGTGTGTGCAGCGTGAGAGGATCCATAGGATTGTTTTCAATTATTTTCCATTTGATTCCTTGATTGGTTATGCTTAGTATGGCTGTATGGTTTGTGCTTGTTTAGGCGGTACCGGATCGAGCGGTAGAGGCAAGGATATTGTTGGAGAACCGTCGACGCGACGAGAGGTGGGAGTTTATGTTTCATTTGCATACGCGAAATGTTTTGTTTTCAGAATTAAATATGATCAAATGTTTTTGGTTTGAATGGAGGCGTAACTTGACCTGTGTTTAACATTTATATTAGCATTATAATATGCTTGCCATGTGTGAATGCATCAACTGTATATTCAAAGCTGAAGCATACTGACTTGTTTGGTGTATACTTCCCTTGTGAGAGTTGTGTTCATTGTTACCCTTGGTGAGCAGTCCATTGTGGGTGATTTGTTGTGATAATATTATGATGATACATGTGTTATTGGGCATGAGATGTGAGAAGAGATTTTAAAAAGAAAATATATTGTTCCAGCACACTTCGAGAAATGGATTAAAAGCATACGAATTTTCATACGTGTTTTGTGACCTACCATACGATGTGATTTTTCCTTTCCATATACATGATTCTCATTGTGGACGAATACTTTGAATATTATTTTGAGATGTTTGGCACCTGTTTTACAAGCTGGAAGTGTTTAATTGCACGCATGGAATATATGATGAAATTTTTTGATTTAATAACCCATACGTGGTAAATTCACTATTTGGTCACTAACCGATCAGACCTCTCGATTTCCAGTAAGGATCCCGATGATGTTCATACCCTTTTGTAACCCCTGAATGAGTGTTTTTAACCCCGGAAAGTCTTCTTTTGAGTGTGATGAATTGTGCTATGTGTTGTGCAATATGTTTTCGAAAAAAGAAAAAGAAAAACAAGAGTACCAAATATAAATATTTTCTAGGCACTGTATCGATTGGAATTGACGGTAAAAGCTTGATCAAGTTAGGTAAGTAAATGGAGTCCTTATAGAGAGGACAGTTGCTTACCTTGGAGAGGTATGGTTGGATATATGTATGTATATTGAGTGCTATGTGCACTATGAAGGGAAATGCCTTACAAATGCTTCATATATATCTTACGATGTTATTTCTACGTGTGCTCAAAATTGAATGTGATAGCTTGTGTTTCTCCATTCAATTTTGGACAATACTGATGGTGGGGTTTTGTTTATATATATGCTACAACTGAAAACCATCGGTAGGCTTTTAGGTAACCCTTTAGCGGGGGTTACATGGAAGTGGTTTGTGTCCACTCCGTTATGTTTTGGGCATAGTAGCCAAATATCAAAGCTGTGATTTATGGATCTCTTGTATTTATTTTCCTTATGTCGTTTGGTGTGTGCACTTAGGATGGATACGTAGAAGAACATGGATTGTAATGGTTTGAATAAATGTTTGATACTATGATTTGGTTTTGTCTCCATTCCACCGTTTATGCTTATGACGCGATAACTTCCACTGAGGTCCTTGACCTCACCCAACCCCCCTACCCCCCTCTCTATTGTTTTGTTTCAGGACTAAGTTGTGAGAGATAGCTATTCAACTTCGAGGTTGCTATCCTGGTATTGGTCGTAGGACTGGACAAATACACGTGCACTTTTTTTTTAACTCGGCATTCTTCACATCTTCTTGTATATTTGGATACTTGTGCATTGTGCTGATATATATAAGAAGTGATGTTATTTTGAGTTTCTGGGAATCTGTGAGTGTGGACTCGAGGTGTCACATGTTTAAGGCCGAATGGCCCGTTGCATGTGATTTGTTATCTTCGCTGCATGTGTTTGATACTCCGTTGTTTGTTGGTTATGCCGAGTACAATTTGATGCGTGCCATGTTTTGAAAAAAAAATAATCATATGTTGTGTATTTATTACGATTAGCGTAACAGAGTTTTACGGTTAAGCCTTGTGTAGTTCCGCTTGGTCCACCAGTTGGGATCCTCACAATCAAGGTAATCAAGGTAATCAATATAATCAAAGATTACCATAAATGGGACAATCAGAAATCGTTAGATTGTTTAAATTAATATCCACCATTCATTGTGGAGCTGCAAAGACTATATAAAGTGGTGTCTTCCCTCATTTGTAATCATCTAACATTTTATGCAATTTTAAGAGTATAAAGCATTTTTCTCTATTTTTTCTTGTGCGTCTCTTTTTCTTTGGTTCTTTAGCTTAACATTCTAGCTCGTTTTGTGAGGAAGACTTACTTAGTTTTTTGTGAAAATAATAGTCTAAGGTTGCACAAAGAGTTCTATTTGGCAAACTCGAGTCCTGTGATAATGGGTTGAAGTTATTACCAAAGTCAAAAGCGTGACACTAATGCAATATATCTCAAGAGCATAGCAAGTGTCCTAATACTCATAATATTTACAAAATATCAATTAATTTTTTAAATTTTGGAACAGAAAAATTGTTTTCTAAACCAGTCAGTTTTTTATCCAAAAATGGAACTTTCAGAGTGGATGTAGAGAATCATAGTTAAATGAAGTTGGTGCATGTATGTGTAGTGCATGAACCATCTATGAAGTTAGTGCATGTATGTGATACGTGAGGTATTTATAGTTAAATGAAGTTAGTGCATGTATGTGTGAGTGTGTTATGTATGAGCGGATGAATATGGATTTGTGGGTGGTTAGTGCTGGGTGGATAAACATACTTTCAATCCTATAAATACCTGATGTGTCTAAAGCTTAAACATTAGATAATCTTTGTTCTTCTATTATATTTTTATAAATATTTGGTGGGCGAATTAACTCACAGATTGTCATCTTATATTTTTATAAACACCTTCTGCAAATAACCATTTGTTCGACCACTTTCACCCACCCAATGAACCATCTCCACCAACCTTCATCAAACCTAAGATTCTCGTACCTTGTCTATTCTTCTGATTTTTCCCTTGCATGCGACATTGTTGAGTCTTCCCTTATATCCGCTGCTTGCTTCGTCATTGCCCATCTTCTTTCCACTGCTGCCACGTCCTATTGCTTCATCGATCTATCTTTGTTGGCTACTCTCGTGGCTTGTTTTGTTGGAAAAAAGGTGACCATTGGTTTCTTCTAGTTTTGCAATTAGTACGTGGGTTAGGGTTTAAAATTATAGATTGTGGGCTTTGTGCAAATTGGGTCAAAGTTGTAAGTATTTGGTAGGTTTATTTTATGTTGTGGGCTTAAAAGTTTAAGTAGGCTTTAGTTTTAGAATAAGTTAATAAAGAGCTGGGCTAGGTTTGGTTGTGGACTTATAATGGATGGGTTATATTAAATTAAATTTTGGGCTTCATGATTAAACTAGAAAAAAAGAGTTGGTAATAAGGACTTTTCGGTTTGATATATGAAAATCAATTTGAGTTTATTAATTAATGAAAGATTTGATTTTTAAATTAATAGGATTAAGTTAAGTATTGACCTTATGATTAATTTATTATTTGGTGATTATTTATTATTTATTATTTATATAAATTTAGATTTATTATTTGTAGACTTGTAATTAATTAAGGAGTTTGGATTTTCATGAATTTCAAGATAAGTAACTTTTTATAGTTTTGGTTAGTTAAATTCAATCCTACCGACAGTGCCACTGCTTGATGGTAGATGAAGCATGCTCAAATTGAGCATAGCACTTTGAAGTTGGAGACATGGGCTGATTTCAAGAGGATCTTGAAGACATAGTTATCTCTGAGAATTGTGTAGCCTGAAGCTAGGAAGAAGCTTTGTAAGTTGTCCCACAAGGGTAGTATTTGAGACTATGTGAAGGAGTTCACTGAAATCTTGTTGGAGATCCTAGATATGCCAGAGATGGAGGTCATGTAGATCCTTCTAGGAGGCCTATAAAATTGGGTCAACTTAGAGCTTCATCGATGCAATATCAATGAGCACAATGATACCATTGCCGAGGCTGAATCCTTGGTGGAATTCAAAAGGAAACCCAAGGATTTCAGTCCACCTATGCCTAAAAGTTTTTGTGACTACATGGCCAAAGGTGGGATAGCAGTCCACGATGCCAAGGAGATGAAGGAGAACTCTTTCAAGTCTTTCTACCAAGCCAAAACCATAGAAAGAGGAGGCAAGAACCATGCAAAGGGTGAAAAAACCAATCTTTCATGCTTTATATACCAAGGACCATATGAGGTTATAGACTACTTGATGAGAAACAAGCCGGTGGCAATTACTATGGAGACAAATACGAGAATAGATGGAGACCGATATATAGGTCTAATGAAGACAAGGTAACATTAGGTCTCCGTCTAATGCAGAGGGATGTAGCTAGTTGGTGGAGTCTTGTGAGGGACCGATATATAGGTCAACTCACTTGGGAGGACATAGAGAAGGAGTTTGACTTGACATACTACACCTAGTACTTCCAAGATCAAAAGAGGTGTGAGTTTACTGCAGCGGAGGAACAAGACAATATTCGAGTATGAGACTAAGTTGTGGCCACTAGCACACTTTGTGTCTAAGGTAGACAAGACTAGTGCTACGATGTCTAGTAGATTTGAGCATAGAATCCAGTGGGACGTCCGTGATGTTTTGGGCTTGAAGATGAGCAATGACTTCGAAGAGCTAGTGGATGATGTACTGAAGGTAGATGAGATTCTTTTAGGACAGCGAGGCCACAATCAGAAGTGCAGGGATAGCTCAACTAGCAAAGGTCTGATCAGGCGCAATTCCATATTTGAGTAGAAGTTCAAGGGTAAGATAACTGGTCCTTAGCCTACTGTGCAGTCTCAAGGCCACCTAAGTTACTACACACTCACAGTCTGCTTGATCCTTTCAGAGTGTGAGTAGGTCGTCACGGCTACTCAGGTGCAGGAACTACAGACAATTCTACCCACCTCCTTGCTCGCAGCCACCCAGATGCTATCAATATGATCCGTTCGAGCATACGGCCAGAGAGTGTCCTAGAGTTGTAGTAGTCCAGCCAGGTGCTTCACATTTAAGGCTTCTAGCACTTCAAGCAGCTCAAAGGTTTGAAGCTAGTCATATGGGTTCTTAGGGTTCTAGTGAAGTACTATAGAGGACACAAACAGGCAGGCCTTCTAGTAGTCAGACTACAGGCCAGCTGCAGCAATAGTCATAGTAGCAGAGGCAGAAGACATACCTCTTCACCTTGGCTATACGGAGGCCGTAGCCAATCCAGATGCCATGACAGGTACTATTAATATTTTCTCTTCATGTGCTAGTGTCTTGTTAGAACCTAGAGCGAATAGATCGTTTGTTGGTCCTAGATGAACTAGGAGTGCCAATAGAGAGTTGTCACCTCTAGATTCAGCCATTGAGGTTTTAATCCCATTAGGTGAGCAGTTGGTTTGCAGCAAAGTTTATTTAGGTTGTGTTCTAAGGATTGGTTTAGTGGAGATTGAGGCAGATCTGATTCCATTGGACATCAGGGAGTTGGACATTATTTTGGGTCTGAACTGTTTGGCCAGATACAGAGCACAGATGGGTTGCTTTGTATAAAAGGTATGTTTTAGTTTAACTGATGATTCAAAGTTTTGTTTTGAGGGTGGCAGATGAGTGATACCGACTTATGTAACCTCTTGGTTGAGTGCTAGACGGATGATCAGCAAGGTTGTACAACCTTTTTGGCACATGTTAAAGATGTGATAGTCGAGTCTTTGGAGTTGAGCTCTGTACCGGTAGTGAGAGAGTACCCCGATGTTTTCCCAGATGATGTGATGGGTTTACCACTAGAGCGGGAGATTAAGTTTGAGATTGAGCTATTGTCGGGTATAGCTCCTATCTCCATCTCATCATACCGAATAGAACCAGTAGAGTTGTAGGAGTTGAAGACTCGGCTCAAGGATTTAGTGGATAGAGGATTCATAAGATCTAGTGTATCTCCGTGGGGTGCACCAGTGTTGTTCTTGAAGAAGAAAGACGGCACCCTCTGATTGTGCATCGACTATAAGTAGCTGAACCGGGCCACCATGAAGATCGATATCCAATGCCACAAATTAACGAATTGTTTGATCAACTTCAGGGTGCATCGGTGTTATCGAAGATTGATTTGAGATTAGGATACCATCAATTGAGGGTTTGGGAGGCAGACATTCTGAAGACAGCATTCGGTCACGATATGGCCGTTATGAGTTCTTGGTTATTCCATTCTAGCTAACCAATGCACCAATAGTGTTCATGGACCTTATAAACAGAGTCTGGAGTACTTGAATCAGTTTGTCTATGTATTCCTGGAGTATTTGGATTTGTATAACATGCAGAGTCTACACCGACCATACGAGTCTTAAATATCTCCTTACCCATAATGAGTTGAATTTGAGATAGACAAGATGACTAGAGTTGATCAAGGATTATGATCTAGTGATCGACTACCATCCGAGCAAGGAAAACATAATTGATAATCCGTTATAAGATCTGAAGAAACCCAATCAAACATCTCCCAACAATACATAGATCACATATAATTACGTAGCAGACTCAAAACAAATTCAGCAGACAATCAGAAACATTATAGGTAGGGCCAAAATTAGTTAAGGAAGGGGAGAGAATCAAAACACCTCATAAGCAGCCATCACAAGACTGAACCAGAAGCACATAGGCAGTTTAATTAACTATACAATTTGCAAAATCAAATGATTATCCAAGACTTTGCTGCAAAAAAGAAAAAATATTATTTTTATATTTTGAGCCTTTAAACACTATTTTGGCCCATTTAGGGCTTATGTGGGTTATTTTATAGGTTATTTCAAGTTTTCACTTCCATATTCACTTGAGCATGCACAAAACAAAAGAGCTCCTCTCCCTCCCTTTGCTTTCTCTCATTCAACATGGCCCCAAAAACCTAATTTCCACACAATTCACTTTTCTCTCAAAAATAACCCCTCTCAACAGATTTTCACTAGTTTATGGTTGATTAGTGGCGATTTCAGCCAGATTTGGGTATTTTAGCCAAATTCGAATTTTGAAGAAATGATCTGATGTACTTTCCTTTTATTGTTGAGTTTTGCTTGCTTTAGCTTGATTTTGAAATTTCTAGCATGCTTGGATAGTTTGCTTTAATTTTCCTTGAGTTTTTTAAGGTGTGTGAGCATTTATGGGTGGGTTGATTTCATGTGTGATTTTGGGGATTTTAGGCTCATGTGCGAAATTAATGTTGCTGTTGGATGAGATTGATGCTTTTAGATTGTTGGATGTGAACGTGTGGTTTCTGGTGGTTGGCTTTGGGTTGGTGCAATTATGAGTGAGATTGGTGGTTCATCGAGAACCACTGTTTTTTATTCTAGTGGTGTTTTTGGAATCTTTAATGATTGTTTTTAATTAGGTTGAGTGTTTGATGATTTATAGAGTGTTAAAGAGTGGAATAAATGGGGTTTTAGGTTTTTTTTTTTTATTTTGAGTTATTTTAATTATTTATTTTCGTTTTGGTTTTTGAGTGGGTTGCTGGTTGCTTGCTTTTGTTCTTAGGTGGTGTTTCAGCTTGCAAGAAAGGCAAGAGTGTGGCTGTTAGCAAGTCGTATGCACAATAAGAGGTGAGAGTTTAATTCTCATTTACATGCATGGAATTATGTTCATTTTATTAATCTAGTACTTAAGTAAATACTTGGTTTTGAGTAGAGGCAATACTTGCATTGTGTGTGAATGTCATACTAGGTTCATTGTGATGTTTGTTATAATTTCTATGCACTGATATAATTTTTAAATTATTGAGCATGATGACTGTGTTTTGGTACATTATTGGTGAGCTTGAGTTTAATGAACCTGTGCCTTGTTTATGTGAGAATTTGGTAAAATTTGAGTTGATGATCCTTGATTCTGAATCGTATGAGATTGTTGAGTTACGATACTGATTTCTTGTTGAGAAATTTACTGTGAGGTTGTTGGGAGAGTGAGGATGTGATTCAGGTCTTTTTCTGAAAAAATAAAAAATATAAAAAATATAAAAATTAAATAATTCCTTTTGTCTTCCTATATCCTGAGGTTACCTAGATAAATTCCTATCTCATTTTCATACATTCTTAGTCATATCTATAAGTGTGATAGTGCTTTTGAGATGTTTCTTGATGTATATGATTGCCTGGTATATTTATACTTGGATTTCATGCATTACGAGATACAAGTTTTGAGAAATGCAAGTATATGTATATATATATATGATTTCTAGTTATGACTTGGAATTGACGAATTGCACTTGGCAAATGCGAAGGTAATTGGATGAATATCATTAGATACAAGGATAGTCCCTTGCCTAGGATTTTGGATGGATTGTGTATGCCTTGTATAAGTATGTGATGTGATAGGCTACATATGCTTTCGGGCTTTTTGAGTTGTGTGTGCATAGAGCACCTGCGAAAGTGTGCTTTGTCCATGTGTTATGAAGACAACACTAGTGGTAGGGGTTATATTTTAAATTTACATTACCATTTATCATCAATGCGCTCTCGATTTCTCTTTGGCTGGGGTGATTAGTAGAGTGGTCTAGAGGTTAACCCCGAATATGTTTTAGGTGTATATTAACCCATAAGGATTCTGAGTTTTGATTTGTGAGCCTGTTTAGGCTTGGACCCGAGTTTATGGACTGATTCATACCAAGATCATGCATTTGCATTGGATTGTACAGCCTGCGTGGATTAGATGCACGTTTAGCTAGCATGAGATTACTTGATATTAACGGTACTATTTCTTTTTGAATAGTTTTAGTGTATTTCCTCTATTCTCCCGTTATTTTGTATCGTCAACGCGGTGACTCTCACTGAGGTCCTCGAGATCTCACCCCATTGATGTTTTTCAGGCTTAGGTTCGAGCATTTATGTTTGGTCTTCTTTTGAGGTTGAGGTTCCTGGTTCATCATAGGGCTGGACTACTGCATATGACATATTTGAAAACTTGGCATTTTCTTTTTTGTTTTGGAAGTGATATGCATGCTTATTTTCGGTATTGCATGCTTGCCCATTGATTATTGTGAACCTTTTGTGGGCTGTGTTCATTACTTGCTTTTGGACTATGTGTATTTTCTTTTGATTTGATATATGAGATGAGCATTGTGTCTTGGGTACATTTAGTTATCCTTGAGCTTGAGATTGATGGACTTCTTGTGATGCATAATTGGAGTTGTGTGGTTTGTTGTATGTGAAATTAAGACTTTTGCTATTTGTCTTTGTATTTTATGACAGGTTATGTTATGCCGAGATTTATTAACGTAACATGCTTCATTTTTAAGTTTCAAATTTATATGCATTTTTATAAATTTTGGGAAAACAGTTTTCAGGTTAACCCTTGTGTAGTTCTGATTAGACCACAAGTTGGGCCAATTGGGACTATATGGCAATGAGGAGCACAGTTATCAGGTTCGGGTTCTCACAAGAGTTGTAATGGAGCATGGTTGTTTATGTATACAATGGTTGTGAGATCCCGTCTATTGTAGTGCCAGTCAGAGGCAGCGTCAATGGTAGCGTTGGTGCCAGCGGCAGCGTCAATGGTAGTGTTCGTGCTAGCGGCAGCGTCAATGGTAGCGTTCGTGCCAGCGGCAGCGTCAATGGTAGCGTTCGTGCCAGCGGCAGCGCGCCGATGCTACATTGTTGGTTTGTGAACACGGCCGTAGGAAGCCTTTAAGTAACCCATAGTGAATCTGAGAGTGTTTAAGTATGATTGTGAGTGAGATAGGTTAGACGATTGAGGTTGAGTCAGTGGAAAACAAACCAGGTTGATTTCGGTCCGTTTTGAGCGACCGCAAGCTGTTTGGGCCAAAATTTTGTGTGTCGGGCTGTTTGCTATTTTATTTTGTTCAGGCCCAATCCTTATGTTATAGCTTTACATACTCAAAGAAGTTTTTGGGCCATTTGGTTGACATTTCACGAGCTCATTGGGCTCATTTGTGATGAAATGGGCCATCGATTGCCCAGTCCAGCCTTGTTGAACTTTTGAGCCCAAAATCCATCAGCCCAAGCCCACACTTCAACCTTTAAATACTTCTCTTCCAGAAGTGACCAGCACATTCCAACCCTAACTCGTTTTTCTCCTTCCTTCACCCTTCCAACCTACCAAAATCCAAACTTTGCCCAATTTGACCCCAAAAACTTATGGGGGATTGTCCCAAAACACTTTCCTATCAATTTTCTACACTTTTTCCACTGTTAGTTTGATGTCTAAGGCCTGATTTTGAGGTGTTATTCATTCTGTTCGAAAATTGCAGAGTTGTTAGTAAGTGATTAATCTTTGGTTTTTTTTTTGGATTGGTTGGTTTATTCAGGTTGCTAGTGATGTGATTGAGTGTTTTTGATGAATGGAAATGTCTGAAAACAACCTATGATTCTTGTATAAATTTCGAATGAACAGTACCAGAGGGTTGTTTAGACATGTTATTGATCATGTTGGTGTGTTTGTTCCATGTTAATGAAGTGGTTGTAGGCAGTATTGATGGGAAGGGTGTTGTGCGCAGCCTGCGAGGGTCCATAGAATTGCTTTCCTTTATTTTCCCTTTGATTCCTTGATTAGATATGCTTAGTATGGCTGTATGGTTTGTGCTTGTTTAGGTGGTACCGGATCAATCAGTAGAGGCAAGGATCTTGTTGGAGAACTATCGACGCAATGAGAGATGGGAGTTTATGTTTCATTTGCATACACGTAACATTTTGTTTTCAGAATCAATGTTTTGGTTTGAATGGAGGCATGACTTGAATTGTGTTTAACATTTTTTTAGAATCATAATTTGCTTGCCATGTTTGAATATCAACTGTATATTCAAAAGTTGAAGCATGCTGACTTGTTTGGTGTATACGAATTTTCATACGTGTTTTGCAACCTCCCATACGATGTGATTTTTCATCTCCTTATACAAGTTTGTTATTGTGGCTGAATACTTTGAATATTATTTTGAGATGTTTGGCACCTGATTTACATGATGGAAATGTTGAAATGCGTGCATGGAATATCCGATGAATTTTTAGATTTAATAACCCATACTTGATAACTTCGTTATTTGGTCACTAACCGGTCAAACTTCCCGATTTCCAGTAAGGACCTTGATGATGTTTATACCCTTTTGTACCACCTGGATGAGTGTTTTCAACCCCAGGGAGTCTTATTTTGAGTGTGATAACTTATGCTATGTGTTTATGCATTATGTTTTCAAAAAGAAAGGTGCCACTTATAAGTGTTTTCTTGGCACTGTACCGACTGGAATTGATGGTAAATGCTTGATCAAGTTAGGTAAGTATATGGAATCCTTATAGAGAGGACAGTTGCTAACCTTGGAGAGGTATAGTAGATATATGTATGTATATAGAATGCTGTGTGCACTATGAAGGGAAAGGCCTGATAAATGCTTCATATTTACGACGTTATATACGTGTGCACAAAATTGAATGTGATAGCTTGTGTTTCTGCATTCAGTTTTGAACAATACTGATGGTGGGGTTTTGTTTATATATATGTATATACTACAACTAAAAACCATCAGTAGGCTTTTATGTAACCCTTCAGCGGGAGTTACGTGAAAGTGGTTTGTGTCCACCCCGTTATGTTTTGGGCATAGGAGCCAAAGATCAAAACTGTGCTCTATGAATCTCTTGTATTTCTTTCCTTATGCTGTTTGGTGTGTGCACTTAGGATGAATACATAGAAGAACAAGGATTGTAATGGTTTGAATAAATGCTTGATACTATGATTTGGTTTTGTCTCCATTCCACCGTTTATGCTTATGAGGCGGTAACTTTCACTGAGGTCCTTGATCTCACCCCCTCTCTATTGTTTGTTTCAGGACTAAGTTGTGAGAGATAGCTGTTCAAATTCGAGGTTCCTATCCCGGTATTGGTCGTAGGGCTGGACAAATGCACATGCACGTTTTTGGACTCAACATCCTTCACATCTTCTTGTATCTTTAACTATTTGTGCATTTTGCTAGTGCATATGTATACAGTTCATGCTTGCATACTCTGATGTTTTGATATATAAGAAGTGGTGTTATTTTGAGTTTCTTGGGACCTGCGAGTGTGGACTCGAGGTGTTGCATGTTTGAGGTCGTATGGCCCGTTGTATGTGATCTGATATTTTCGCTGTATGTGTTTGTTTCTCCGTTGTTTGTAAGTTATGCTGAGTATCAATTGATGCGTGCCATGTATTGAAAGAAATAAGTCAAATATTGTGTATTTATTACGATTAGCAAAACAAAGTTGTACGGTTAAGGCTTGTGTAGTTCCGCTTGGTCCACCAGTTGGGACAATTGGGCTGCACGGCGGTGAGGCTCCCGGTTACCGGGAACGGGTCATCACAAGGTTGGTAGCGGAGCCTGGTTATTTGTGTGAACATGGTTATTTTGTGTTCATTGAGTGCAAACTAGTATTTTTGACAAGTGCATCACACTCACGGCACCTGCATTGTCCAACATAGAGTGTGTCTAGTTGTTTTATTTTCTTTTAGGCTTATACCTATGGCTGCGTGTTCCATGGTTTTAGATGGCACCTAGAAAGAAGATGGGGAGACCACGCCGAGTACAAGCAGAAGATGTTGAGGAAAGGTCTGATTCCCGTGGACCAACGGAAGAGGCACAAACAGAACAGACAATACAGGTAGGACAGGCAGCACCTATGGCCCAAGACCCGGTTTTGATTGAGATGTTGACGGCGTTACAGACAACTCTGGGTCAGATGCAGCAAACAATGCACCAGATACAAAAC
>JAEPBF010000332.1:0-16605 GCA_019739055.1 Passiflora organensis
ATTTCAAAATGAGCAAGGCATGTCACATAATACACCCGACACAAATAATCAATAAAGTAAACAATCACATACAACAGAAATCTTAAACCACATACAACAGACCACACGTCCCAAATATGCTACACAGTGAGTCTATACATACAAGCCTATATAGATCCACAAAAAAGTGCCCAAGACACGCATCTCATAACATAGATGGGAATCTAATTCGTACATGCATATCCATGATCAATATCTATACACGAAGCCCACAACGGTCTAAAACAACATCATAGTCCATATCAAGTCATGCATAACACAAGAATGTGAAGATAGTAAAGTATAAACATGTCGAGTCTCCAAAATGTGCAAGTGCAATAGTCCAGCCCTAACATCAACACCAGGAACTCGACCTCAAAACAGATGGCTACAAGCACACAAGTTAGCTCTGAAAGAGATCAAAAAAGGGGGTGATATCAAAAGACCTCAGTGGGAGTGAGATCAAAAGACCTCAGTGGGAGTGAGATCAAAAGACCTCAGTGGGAGTTACACCGTTATAAGTATATTTGGTGGAATAGAGGCATATGGAAAATACGGTTATAAAATAGTTGATTTGAACACAATTATAGTTCATGCATTCTAATCATCCACAGTACTCATTAATATCACACAGGCTACTATGCCCCAAAAACCTATTGGGACGGATCACAAAGCACCCTCAAGTATACCCCACTAAAATGTAACTAAGAGCCCAGTGGCAGTTAAATGTCCACTTTAAAAAATACGTATAAACCCCCTATTGCCAGTGTTATTCGAAATCGAGTGGAGAAAACACACTATTACACTCAATAACCATTCCATACATATAAGTGTACACATAGCCTGCTAAGTTATAGCAAAATCAGGTGGCCTGCTAAGTCATAATAAACTTGGGCATAAACACAAAATCCATCCATACAACAACAATAGGTAAGGTAACATTCCCTTCTATTAGGATTCTATATACCTACCATGCATTGGCCAAGCGAAATCATCAATTCCATATTACACCTAGGAATATACTTATATCATATCTTTATAAAAACTGAAATGCATGTAATAATCAAGTATGCATCCTCACCATTGGTTCTCATGACATCAGAGTATATTTCTCAAGGCCTCACAACAGTCATCGATATATGACAAAAGATTATACTCATCTCTGGGCTTCACTCATAATGAAAATCGGGTTTTTTCGGGAAATTTTGTATGGATTGACCATGTCCATGTATCTCCATCGACCGGTCATGTGTCTCAATTGACCGGTCAGTGGGCTTTCGGCAGGTGTTCAATTAGGTCAGTTTTTTGGGTTTCTCATGGGTTTTCACTCAAATTTTGGGTGTCCAATCTCACCCAAAATGAACCCTCTCAACACCCAAAGCCAACACACAATAAACCCACCAACCAAGGTCTAAAAACTAGGAATACACTCTCCAATCACAGATACAATGCTCACCAATACTGCATCAATCTTATACAACATGTGCATAAGTAATACTAAGAACAGTTGATGTATAGGTAAAACCCGATTAGTTGATGCATAAATCACATGGTAAACACCCAATGAACCTAACATGATCATCAATCATAATGCATGTATAACCTCTATTTAAAATAAAGTATTTGATCATATTTTAATTAAACAAAAACAGATCATTTTTGTTTAACCGAATGAAACATAAACTCTCATCTCTTGTCTCGAAGACGACTCAAAGACAATATGCTTGCTCTTATCAATAGCTCCAACACCACCTAAGCACAAAAACACAATACTAAAAACGAAATTGAAACAACGGATAGGAAACAAAAAAAATGGAAGCAATCTAGAGACTCCATAAACTCATAACCTAACAGACAACTCACACTATAGCTCATCAACCTACAAACCCAGAAATTCAACCAAGTGGATGAACCATCCTCTCCTCAAGCATGCCACTCATAGCTCATTATCAATCTCCAACCTCAACCAGTAACACAATTGGGTTCCTCAACCCACAAACATCCTCTACAATTCACAAACAATCAAAATCAATCAAAGAACTCAACCAATTCCATCAGTTCCAGCAAAATTACTGAGCCTTTTATTTACAAAAAAATGCCATCGAAAGCTCTAATCAATCACCCATGAATCAAATAATATTTCCAAGCAATCCAAACTATCACACTAACTTAGAAATATCAACAACAACCTAAAGGAATTAAGAATCGACCAAGGAAACTAGAAATTAAGGCACTTACTACAAAATTCCCAATTGTGCCCTAACACCAAGAATAGGAGGAAAATCAGCTCTTAAATCCGAAACTATCAATCAAAATCGATCACAGGAGATTAGGAATGTGTTTGGTATCGATGCCCAATGGGTTTCTTTGCAGGAAAATCAAAAGAGAAATTTTGGTGGGAAGAACTAGTGTGAGAGGGAGAAGGAGCAGGGGAGAGGTTTCTAGATTTCCAACACTTAGAAAAATCTAAGTGTTGGTTTGGGCTGCCTTTTTAAACTCTGGGTCCAAAATCCCGGAAAAACCTTAAATAAGATGATTTAAGGCCTGATAAGCACCGAATGGGCCACAAAAATTCTTAAAACCATAAAATTTTTAAAAATGGGCTTTGAATGTTTAGTTGGGCTCAAGAAATAATAAATAGGCTTGAAGTGGGTTAATTAGCCTAGTGGGCCATGGTCACTCAAAACGGACCCGAAACCGACCCAAATTGATTTCCACTAACTCAAACCTTGACATTTGTCCCAAAACACCTAGGTTTTCTATGACAGTGTCCGACCTAAAGCCAACACTCGGGTCAACGGTCAACTTTCTCGAGTCAAAAGTCAACTCTCATCAAACCAGTCAAAATTGGGTTCTCTTGGTGAACGATCTCACTGACTAAGTACTCGAAGGGACGAGGTCTCACATCCTCCCCTCTTTATAATAATTTCGTCCTCAAAACTCACTTACCATATGCATCAAACAACTGCTGGTATTGATCCCTCATTGGCTGCTCGGTCTGCTAAGTCATCTCCTTATACTTGTCACTACGCCAAATATAAGGACCCGAATTCTAAACTATTAGGAACCTTACCGCTGTAAAACCCAAATAAACCCAACCTAGGACCTATCCGAATCTCACAAGACTTATCCCTTTAGAACCGATTTTAACAAGTTTTATTGTTATGTTTTTAAAGGTTAGAGCATGATATTGGACAAGTATTCTAATATTATATGGAGTGAATAAAAATATCAAAAAAAATCTTTAAATTTAATCAGTGGAACCACAATACACAAGTCCCACAAGGATATAAAAATCCAGCAAGTAAACCTCCAACATAATTTGGAAACAAACAAGAAAAGGAGGAACTTGAAAAACCAGAAAATAGTCCAATCATAGTTCATGTCATATGCGCAAGTAACCAAGGAAACAAGAATGCGAATGTGATGCAATATCGCCCTGTCATGCAGCTTTGATCTCACATCCTGGTACCACAAACAAAGAATATACCTACGCCTGAAAAATGGTGGAAACAACAAGGTGAGATTATAAGAATCTTAGGAGGGTCAAAACATCATAAGATCTACAAAAATCTTTAAAAAATATCTCCCAATCAATATCAGATCAGCCTATACAACTAAAGGGAATTATATATTTCATCATTCAACCGAAAAGGGATAGGGCCGAAAGTTAAGGCTGAGGGTGGACTACAAACACTTCCGAAAATCAAAAGTACACGGGCAGGAAAATTATCAATCAATCTCATCAACAAGAAAGGCCACCCCCTTCCACCTGTATTGTTCAAGGCTTCTCTACACAAAGGGTAAAAGGTTAGCATACAAGCTAATCAGCAAGCCTATTCATCTTGGCAGTACACAAGACAAGGCATCTAGCCAGCACATAGGACTAGGCATCCTAACCAGCACATAGGATTAGGGCATCCAAACCACACAAGGATAAGGACATCTTGCTAGCACACATGATAAGGCATCTAGCTAGCACACAAGACTGGCATCCAACGAGCTCTTACTGGGGATTGTCACTCATACAACTCCCATACCAGTAAGAATCTCTCCTCTCCCAAGGAACATCAATGCTTACCTAGAATGGCCACCGAAAAAGGATCTTAACACACAAATACGTACAAGCACACACAAGTAAGTATAAAGCACAATACTACAACAAGATATCTTCAATCATGTCAGAACTCAATCAACATATTCAATGCACACAACACATGCAAATTAGACGCTCATAACCTATCTAAAGGGTTCCATATAGCCTAAGTAAACCTCAAATCAATCTGCAACTCATGCATACACTATCTCACATATGCGCATACAACATTACAATGACATGTATCAAAAATAATAACCAACAACAAGGATCTCTAGAGAAATCGATGAGGCACAGATCCTACCTCTCTTGTCTCTGAACAAGAAGCTATTCCTTTTCCTTTATTCAAAAGATCCGAACCACCTATATCATCATAAAGAAAAGACAAAACCACACTAAGCATGTACACTCAATAACCATGTAAATATCCTATTTTCTTACCAATTCCACTCACGAAACCTATTAAAAACCAGTGATCAGATGCCACAGGTGCCTCCCCCTTGGATGTGTGATGTGATAGCCTAGAACTTAACAAAAATCAACTTGAAATACCATCCCAATCAACCATACAAATTTCGGCACTAGGAATAGGGTAATAGTGCAAATTGCGATTTCATGTATACAAGGTATAGGGATTGCAATTTCATGATTACAAAGAAGGATTAGGTGTTAATAACACATACAATAAAAAAAACAAGATCAGAAACCAATAGAATAATCAATTGATCAAAATCAGCAACAATAGGGCCAAAGGGTAGGGGCATGCCAATTTCATGTATAGGAAAGATTCAAAGGATGAATTCATGAATTTACAATATGGATGCCAAAAAATCATATAAAAAAAAGGAACAGTAACAGAAATCAATTGAAGAAAAAATCACAGAATTTTGGCAACAAAATTGACGAATTACAACTTTAATTTTGATAGTGAAGAACTAACATTCTGATGACCAACCCAAAATAGTTAGATAGAGGATGGAAAGAGCTTTCCAACAAGCTATTATTTGTAGAAATATAACAAAGAATGAGAGAGTTATGCAAAGATGAAGATCAAGCAAATTTTGGCAACAATCTCTAGCTGATATTCAACCACTTATTGATCCTAAAACAGAAAGATCTAGCTCAAAAGGCAAGCAGAAGCCTCGAGGCATTGCTACACCAACCATAGAGAAACTAGAAGCTAAGATTGAAGTCATTCCTTAAATGAAGATCACCATACCTCCACCATTTCCTTTCAGGCTTGCTAGAAATCACAAGTCTTAGGAGGAGTAAGAAATTCTTAAGGTGTCCCAAAAAGTTGAAGTAAATATCCCTCTTCTTGAATCCATCAAGCAGATTCCACAATATGCCAATTTCTTAAAAGACCTATGCACAAAAAAAAAGGTGATTATGGGATTGTGAGAAGATCACTATGGGCGAAAATGTGTCTATTGTACTTCAGAAACACATGCCTCAAAAGTGCAAAGATCTAGACATATTCTCTACTCTAATCAAGATAGGTGGAGAAGAGGTGGCACATACAAATATGGACCCTTCCCATCTTCCTTTGGTTACACAAATATTATTTTAGTAGTCAATTATGTGCAAAGTGGGTTGAAGCCAAAGAAAAAGAGGAAGGATGATACCAAGACCATGGTTGATTTTGTTCGAGCTTAATTCTTTTACAAATATGGAGTCCCCAAAGCCATTTTCATTGATCGAGATTCTCATTTCTCTAATCTTATATTTGGAAGCTTGATGAAAAAATATGGAGTTTTGTACAGAACCTCCACTGCCTATCACCTCCCAAACCAGAGGACAGGCCGAGATCTCCAATAAAGAAATAAAAACTATTCTGCAAAAGACTGTCAACCCCAATCGCAAGGATCTGACCATCAAACTTAATGATGCACTATGGGCTTACCGCAAAGTGTATAAGACTCTAATTGGCACCACCCTAATCTGACTTGTCTATTGTAAAGTATGCTACTTACAAATAGAAATTGAACAAAAGGCTTACTAGACTGTACAAAAATGCAATGAGGACCTCGACCGCACTGGACAAGAGAGGTTACAAAAATTTGATGAACTTGAGAAATCGAACTCGATACATATGACGACACCAAAATTTACAAAGAGAAGGTGAAGAAATTTCATGATAAATAATGCAAGAAAAATGCCTCAATGGGGTAGAAAGTCTTATTGCTCCATTCCAAGCTGAAATTATTCCTAGGCAAGCTCCAATCCAAGTGGATGAGTCCCTTTATTGTCATAGCAACCTATCCACATCGAGCCATTGAGATAACTAATCAATATAGTGGAAAAGATTTTAATGTAAACTCACATAGAGTGGAGCCATATTATGAACTCCCAAGGACCATCGAGCAGCATAAGCTTGTTATTCTCGAGTATACCTGATCACAATGTTAGTAGGTCGAGCCAACAATCTTAAAGAAAGGTGCTACTGGAAGGTAGTCCAGATTTATCTTTTAATTAGTGCTATTGTTTTTGTTTTCTAGATTACAGGAACTTTGTGCAAAATTTTAGTTCATCGGTATAAAACTAATAACGAGGAATGACCAGGGTTGTGGTATACTTGTTATGGCCCCAATATGAATACTATACATCTTAGTCACCAGGGTCTCTAAGTCTTGAATTTCAAATTAAGATGGGAACTGAACAATTGTGAGAGGAAGGGGACAAGACATCATTATGAAATGATCGTGGTCACATTCCAACTGGACAGTTATCAATGCAACAATAACTGATCCACTAACTCCCTCTCTCTCATTAAAACCTTCCAATTCTGAACAAACACTTACAAAACCCTAATCTTCAGAAATTTCACACTCCAAAACCCTAACCTCCAGCATACGGAAAACAATGGATCTATCCAGTAGCTAAGCTTGGAAAACTAAAACTAAGGCTAGGCACAGCGGTAACATCGTACTGCCTTCTAGCAGTACCAGCTCAGATTCACCACCCGCTGCACAACCCACTACCGATAAGGTTGCTTGAGTGTAAGTTATTAGAGATGCCGAAGCCATTTAGAAGCGATACGAGCAGTATTTGAAGCGTCTTGTTTTTTTTTTTTTTTTTTTTTTTTTTTTTGAATTTGAAGAGGTATCCACCGTCGACAACAGTGACTAATCCCCTTCGCTGTATCGTAAGCACCAACTATGGGTGGGTCCAGCTGGCCCGAAATTTTAAAGTGTTCCATTCCCAACGGCAAGGTTCGAACCCTTGACCTGTTGGTTAAGGATGGATGAGTCTTACCACTCAACCACACCCCTCGGGTTCATTTGAAGCGTCTTGTTAACCTCGATTCAGCATAGGCATTGCCCCAAACACAGCTCCTACTCCAGCAACACCAGCTGCCTTGACCACAACCATCCTTGCTCTTGTCCAGACTCAAGTACCAACATCAGCTCCTGCCACCAATGTCACCACCATCCCATCACCCATTCGATGGAAAAGATCCGAGCGGTTACCCGTGCACACCTACCAGAAGAGGTAGAAGACTGTCCCCCGACTAAAGATGCCCCCAACTACAGTCTTAAATGTCGTCCCTCTGGCATGTGTCGCTCCCATCTTTAGCAAAATTCTCTAACACGTAAAAAAAGAAACCAGTGTGGATTTTTGCAAGGAATCATTCAGAGAAGTAGAAACACAAGTCTTTATACCCACTCCTGCACCAAAACCCCTATATACGAATGTTATTAAGGAGTTGACAGTGGTTCCAAAAGGAAATAAGGGGCATGCTTAGGCCTCTTTAACTTCTTTCAGTTTATCTACTTCGAGTGAGGCCTCCGAGTAGCCCCAACAGACTACGCAAACTGTTATCCCTCCCACCAATTATGATACACTACTGCCTATATGGCCCCACAAAGGTTATGGTTTGAAGGAAACTCGATCCAGCCACCATCCACCATAGATGACATGGCCACCGCTTTCTACTCATATCAGTCTAGGGCCGACCAGAGCCCCTAGCCTGCCGAGACTACTATTCTTAGGGAACCACAATTTGACACCTCGATCGCACCCACTACCTTTAGGCATAAGACTTGGAGGAATCTATAGCTCCTAATAATCCTAAGGAGGACCCACTAAAGCCATCCCAGAGGCCTCACCATATATGTCTTTGAAGAATGTCATTAAGGAAGCACCAACAAACTCCGGTGGAAGCACTAACTCTAGTTCTTCAACACCAGACGAGAGTCGATCTCGCTCTCCTTGTCTCGAAAATGCATCATTAGAACTCGACAATTCTACAGCTAAGGAGCAAGACTCTAATAGGGACTCATTTGAGTCCTCGACAAGTCTTGAGATCTGTTGTGCTTAAGGCATGACCATGACCTCATAAGAAGTGAAAGGCCATCAACAATACCGATTCTGGCAGCACCTTTTAGAGCCAGAACCTGCAGGCTCACTATAAGGAACTCAGCCACTGCCCGATCTACCAATACAAATGTCTGTGTTTTGAGACAATTAATCAACTAGGAATCCATAACACCATCTTATAATTGCTTGATGGAATTGGTTTGATGGAGTATTTCCAAATCAACTGCCAGCCTATTATGAATTGGTGTGGAGATGTCAATCACGAGGTAATAAGGTTGAAATAAATTTTATTTATTTTATTGTTAATTAAATTATGAATTAGGATTCTACAGTGTGGGGATCAATTAGGCGGAGCTACCATCACCTAATGCGCCGACATCGTCAGTGGATCGGGCTAAGTATTAATTTGAAATGGACTTTGTCTATTGCATGAAATAATAAGATAACATGAATGATAACAAGAATAGAGTGCCACTGACGAACTTCAGTCCTGTCCCTGACCCGGATAGACTATAAGATATTGCCAACCCAAATCACGATCATTTTTGCTATGAAAAGTCATGTTTGTTATATATGAATTACTGTGATTTACATGTGGTATGAGAACAACTGTATGCATTAATGAACTACTGTGTGTAAAACAAGTGAATTATTAATTGCCAACATGTCTAATTGATTAAATTAATGAATCCATGTGAATTACTTTGTATGTTTTCCGCTCCACTCACCTGGCAGATTTCTGCCAGAATATTGGCATGAAATATAGGAAAGATAAATCGGAGCTTGCTCCTAGGCATTTCAAGAAGAGAATAACAGATTGATCGGCTATTGGCAATGTTCGAGGTAATTTTAAAAGATTTTATATTCATAGTAATAAATCCTCTGTGTCTAATTACGCATGACTTTGAACCAAATCTTGGGTTGTCATATTAAGAACTTAATTATTTTATGAAGCCTCCCGGATAGCGTCGTATTGCTATTTAGATTTCTGTCGCATGATCTTAGTCATATAGTTGACTCTGCTATTATTTGCTCCATTCTAGTCTTTTAGGTTTATTGTATGTATCGCCATATAAGGTGATAGTGTATATAGTGGGTGTGAGGACCCACTCCCGGTAAATGGGAACCTCACCGCCGTGCAACATCGATCAACCCAACTCGTGAATCAATCGAAAGTACACAAGGCTTAGTTAAATTTTTAAAACTAATATTCCCAAAACTGCGTACAAATTTGAATTTTATTAAATCGATACAAGCATGGCACGTTTGATAAAACACTCGGCAATAAACAACAGAGTAATCACAGACACCAGCGGAAGTCTTAATTCTCATGCAACAGGCCACACGGCCCCAAGCATGCCACACAACAAGTCCATACACACAAGCCCTTAAGATCATTATTAAGTACTCAAAACACACATCATATATATCAATCTATTTTCCAAATTATCCATGCATATTCATAACCAATTTCCAAAATAAATTCACAAACAATTCACATCATTTATCATGTTTTATGACATGCATAAGTTTCATAGTTCACAAGATAAAACAGAACATGCCGAGTCTCCAAAACGTGAATATGCACAAGTCCAGCCCTATGAAAGACACCGGGAAAACCTCAACAAAGCTTGGCTACGAAATCACGATCTAGCCCCGAAAAAAAATAAAAGGAGGGGGTGAGATTTAAAGACCTCAGTGGAAGTTACCGCGTCATAAGAATATCCGTTAGAATAAAGGCATTTTACTAAATCAATTTAATAAACATTTATTTCAACATACTTGAAATCTATGCCATCTATCATGCACCCAACAATATCCATGAAAAATATGTATCATGCATGCCTCACAGAAAATTTTACAATTCAGTTAAACAATAAATTCAAATCCAGTTTCTCATCAGTTCATTCACTTGGCTAATATGCCAAAACTCATCGGGGAGGATATAAAACACTTTCGAACCACCCCCGCTAAAGGATAATCCAAAAGCCCATTGACAGTTAACATTTTCATTTCTGTAAAATAATTATATAAGTCACAAAACCCCCTACTGTCAATGTTATCCATAATTGAATGGAGAAAACAATCTATCACATTCAATTACCAAGCATGCATGCACAATAAATTCACAGCCGGCAAGGACAATCCAGTCCCAAGTGTCCTGCTAAGTACGTTAAGCTAGGCACACATAACACAAACCATCCATACTACTCCCATCAGTAAGTGACATTCCCCTCAGCTGGGATTCCATCAACTTACCTTGTTTGGCCAAACCCATTCGTCAATTCCATTTGATTCCAGAAAAATATATATATAGATATCTTTGTATTAAAACATGGAATGCATGGTATGCTCATTATCTGATCCCACCATAGGACCTTCTCCCACTCAGATAAGCCACTTGGTTTCAGTAATTAATCGCAAACATATCACATAAAAATTCACACATCACAGGGTATTATTTAGAAGAAAGAAAAATTCGGTTTGCACTACTCTAGAGGAGTAGTCAATTAGTTATTGTTGGTCGAGACTTCTCTGTTTATGTTTCACTCGAAGTAGTTGATTACCTCCTGGAATAATCAACTTCTTACTGCTGGTTACATACCAACATTTGCATTCCACTTTTAATAAATTTTATGGCTCAAAACTCACAACAATTTTAGTTTATACACAACTCAACAACCAGAATATACTCCTGGCCATTCATGCACACAAATCTTGCAACCACATTCCCAGCATGCATAAGAGTTCAAATATATATTTTCTGCACATAAACATGGCAAGCAATATCATGATACTAACATGAGTATCCAACATATTTTTAAGTAATGCCTTTATTCAAAACAAATCATGCATTTCCAGATTTTTAGATTACGCAAATCAAATCATTTCGCATACGCAAATGAAACTTAAACTCCCACCTCTTGACGCGCAGAAAATACACTTACTGCCACCCCTTTTCCCTTATCAACTTTCTGAGAATCACCTACAAACAGAACAAGAAAATTCAAGCTCAACGCAAACCTAAACCAGAAAAATCTCAAATAAAAAAATCTGATTCTTGTGACCCCTTCTAACGCATTCTATAATGCTCAAACAGACCTTAAACACTTATTCTTAAAAGCTTCCTAACTCAGGGAACTAACCTCTGCAAACTCATATTACAGAGCATCAACAATCAAACCAGAATACATAACCAAACTCAATTCTACGCGAATCGACAGCATAATCGCCTACCGACGTACTTCGCAACCTCAATCGCACTTAATTACATCCTAAAAGTCAAGGGAAAAAAAATCAGAGTTCACATTCTCCAGAACCTTAAGAAATCCCAATATCTGATTCCCACAATACAAAATTTACAAAACCATGTAAAACCAACTACAAATCCATCTTCCACAACATCACAAAACACCAATAAAACCGATTTTTCGTCATGAATGTAAAGAAATCAGAAACTTACCCCAAAATTTCGAATTTTCCCTTTCAGAGTCTAACTCTGTCGAAACCACTCCAAGAACAGCCAATCCCAGCAAAAATTTACACAAAGGGTTTCAGAATTGCTGCAGAAAACTCAATTTGTTTTCAATTTTGGAAGAAATTGTGTTTTGGAGGTTTGGGTTTTCAAAAGGGGAAAAGAAGAAGGAGAAAAACTCTGGTTTCTGGTGTGGAGTCGTGGGAAGCCAGAGGAAAGAGAGAAAAGGGGGAAAAAAAGGGAAGAAAAGGAAAAGAAGGAAAGTGGGCTGGTCCGCCTATGGGCCCGGCCGACCCGACGCGGGACCCGCAAATCTCGAAATTCAAAATACGTTTTAAAACGTTCCGACGCACCCAAAAATATGAAAAATATACTTGAGAACTAAAAATAATGTTTCTAGCTCTTGAAACAACATTGGAACTAGTGAGTAGTGAACGAGACCGTTTTTGGCAAAATCGACTCAAAAGCTTATGGCCACCCAAAACGGACCTTGAATGCATTTACGGGTGCATGGTAATGGAATAGAATTTACGCTAAACCCAACCTCAAAACACCCTCTAATCCCACTTAACACACTACTGTTTCCTATGACTATATCCGAGCTATTAACGACACTCAGGTCAGCTAACTCGATCGACTAATCAAATGCTCTACATCGACCACTCTAGCCATGCTAATTGTCCTCTCTCTCGCTGCCTATGCACTCGAAAGGACGGGGTTCCACAGTGGGCCTACAGCAATTGTTGCGCTAAAATTTTGAGGTTCAAGATGTGACAACTGAAGTTCTACATCACTTTTCAGTGCCGTCATCCATCGACTTTTAGTATGAATACCCCCAAACTGGTGCATTTCAGTCTATTAGGCCATCAGTTCAACTTGTTATATGGCTACCTCAACACGGTGATGGGCTTTATAGAGTACCGAGGCTCGTTCGACAAGAAGCCCAAGGATTTCAACCTTGTTGCTCTATATGTGGAGTGATCCATATGTGACCACCCATATAACCTAGAGTCTTCCAAAGATTACTACTTGGAGTCTCCAGCCTTTTAGTACTTGCACCACTTTCTGATGCATTCCTTCCGCAGCCGCCCAAAGTCCTTGATTACATTCAATCTAATGGAGTTATTGCTACTATGGTGTATACACATTGGGACCAAGGCTAATTTTGCCTTTTTCCTTACTCAAAAATTTCAGCGTCACCAAAAGAAGGCCAAGTTGCTGATCTTGGGGTCCATTATCATGCACTTGGCGGTCTAGCTTGGGCTCACTATCCCGAGCAACTTTTGGCTTATGCATAACATGGCTGCCTCAACATGCTAAGCCTGCTGAATATGGGATAGTTTAGCATGATACCAAGAGCCAATACACTTTTCGGCCCCAAACCTATGGTCACTGAAGGAGTATGAGGCCCCAAACCATAACAACCCCTGACAAGACCAGCAACACTATCCACAACTATACCCGCGGTGGTACTCAGGTGGATGGCCTTAGTGGAGGTGGAGCTTAAGACTTTGAGGTCCCGGATAGACTATGCTCTAGACCTCAACCCAAAGGAAGAAGATTAAGGGACTTATCTCCCTTGCACAAGTTCCGTTTAGTTGTTTTTTTACTTTGCTTTCTTTTAATTTTTATGCTTACATGCTTAGGGACAAGCATGATTTAAGTATGAGAATGTTTATATATGATAGATTGACCCAAAATAAAATCAAATGCACAACCTTAGCGAGTTTTTGAATCCTATAGAAAGGTATAAGTTTAGCTTTTGAAATATTTTCTGAGAGGTCCTCTTATAAAGTTGAATCTAGAACTTTCCATTGACATCTTGATAAGTCCACGTGAAAAGTAGACTTAGGAATATGACTCAGGCAATTAGGGTTGAAACCATTATGTGTAAAATAACTCTCTTTCTTGGAAGACACCCATGAATATGACCCATCGTGATCCATTTTGAGCCATGGCCTCATTCTTTTTCACATATAAATTCAATTAGCTATCCTACATTAAGTTCCCGTTAGAACCTTAGTAGTCAGTCATAGTGTCACAAAAAGAAGAAAGTATGTGATATCTTCCCACAGAACACTCTTTCTATCAAAGTGAAGCTTGTACAAAAATCCTTGAGCATGGTCTCCCTGGGACCACGAAAGTTCATCAAGGTTATAGTTTTTGCTCTCTGATTTAAAAATCTCACAGTTTGCATAGCCTGACCAAAAAAAAACACCAAAGGAAAAAACTTGGGAAGGGTTAGAAACAAAGATTAAAAGAGGAAGAAAATCAAAATAAATAGAAATAAGGAAGTGAAATAAGAAAACACAAAAATTTTCCATGCAAAGAGTAGAAACCTTCGACTGACTACTCATGCTCTGAAAAAACCTCGAACATACTTGAGCCATGACCTCAGTATACCCAAAAGACTTAAAGATTCTTTATGTGTTACTTGACAAAGAGAAGGAGTTTAGGAGTGACAAGCTTATGGTATTCTAACTATTATGTGTGGATGATAAATGTTGAACATGTTCTGATTACTTTAATTTATCATCAAAGTAAGTGATTTGAATGGGAAAATTGATATGATTTTGATCAACATGAGTTTCTGATTGAAGGGAGTGGATATCTAATATTCAAAATATGTTCTATGTATCATGATGATTTATGCTGTGATTTCTTAGACTAAAGTAGATGCTTAAGGACAAGCATGTGAAAAGTATGAGGATATTTAATAGTGTGTTTATTATATCGATTTTATATGATATTTTTATATTGATTTCACACTTAAATTGGTTTAAATATTGCACTTACTCTATTATATTTTCTGAACTGAGGTCATAAGATACTTGCTGATGCTGTAGCTAAAATGCTAAAATCGGGGGAAGATCAGGGCCTTTGAGATTTTCAGACATGAAGAAGCGGACAGACCAGGCATGCACTAAAGGCAAACTCATGACCCAAATGGATTGACTTTCCTCTTTTGGAGTCTCAAGCAAGATTTTCTCCATGACACCTACTTTGTAGTGTCGAAGCTTTTATAATTTTCTTGTTCTTGGAAAATAAAATATCAATCTCGAATTTATTAAGAGATCCAATTTTAAGTATATATGTTGTCTAGACCACTTATGATCTAGCATTAAGAGTTTTATTTATAATTCTATCTAGTATAGTCTTGTGTTTTGTCAAATTATGTCAGGCTAAATAACTTTGTTTCAGTCCTGACCTGTAGCTAGTCCCGAGCTCTTTTTGAGGCCTCGGTTTATTATCAATGAATTTCTAGTTTTAGTTTAATTTTCCTTTGCATAAGTCTATTTACTCTATGTCTATTGTTTCTAATTAACTCGATAGAATATATTCTCACTTTTAAAGTCAGTGAGAGTAGTTTATTACATGAGTGACACACTTGGTGGAATGTAATAGGGAAAACACACTTGGTGAATAAAACACAAGAGTAAGGCGAGGATAGTTAAGGGCTGATGACGTTTATAGTCTAAAGCTAGGGTTATCAGAGAGTTAAGCAAGTGAAGGGACCTTCAGATGTTCTATCCTCCCATAGTGCTTACGGTCATACTGGACACCCCTTTATGGTACCTAGACTGAATCTGAATTCATATATCAAGGAGGGCATGTGACCACAACTCAGGCAGGATTGGATCGTTACAATATTTGATGACAATAACTCAATATTTCATTCTCTTTATTTTTTACAATCATTCAATTAATATTTGGTTTCAATGTTTTACAACATCATCTGTTCCAACACTTGGAGGGTATGCCGAGGACACGACGTACACTTGACATTCTTGTAGTAGCAATTCTTGTTTGGACTGGATCCCATCATCCTTGTGGATTCGACCCTTCTTATTGCGTACTATTATATAAACTAAAGAGCTAATTTGGAGTGAATAAAGACATCACATAAGCGTCTCTGAAAAAGAAATTGTTGTTGATCCTAAGAAGAGGCTATTACAAGGTGGCAAACATCTAACCGTGTGTCAAAGATCCGAAATTTCTTAGGTTTGGCTGAATATTACAGGAGATTTATGGAAGATTTATTTGGATTGCATGACCCGTGATTCATCTAATGACAAAAAGTTTGAAGTTTAAAGAGTTGCTATATACAAAAAGAGTTTTCCAAAAATTCATTCAAGGGAGATAAGATGGTTGCCTATGTTTCTTGTCATTTGAAGGTAACTATCCTAACTATAACCTTGAGTTGGTTACAATTGTGTTTATTTGAAGATATGGCATCACTATTTGTTTTTCTAAGAAATGCAGTGTGAAACTCCATCTTAGTTGTATGTCTAATCAGCTTTGTTCTAGTGGTCCACGTGTATGTTTGATATTTTGACTGAGACGGAAATCGATACGGTAAAAAATTACTGTTTTACTCCTATCAGACCACCCGAACTTGTTTCCGGGCCCGTTTATACCGTAAAGCCTTATTTTCATAACTCTTTAAGCCTATCTGTTTACCCTAGCCGCTGTCATTGCTCTTGTTTCAGACAGAAAACTTGTGTCCTTTCTGCTTCTATTTTTTTTCTTATCACGTTATTCTTAATTGCCGCCATCAATCTTTCTCATTTAGTGCACCTTCCTCCTTCCAACCCAACGCTCGCATTAAGCCCCTTTCTTTTCCACTGCTCGATTGTTCATGTAAAGCTTAGTGATTTTGTTTGTTTTATACGTCGGTGAGGGAACGGTAGGATTC
>JAEPBF010000322.1:0-16206 GCA_019739055.1 Passiflora organensis
TGTGTCACAAATGTAATGTTTCAAAGGTAAGAAATAAAGGTGTAATTCAGATGCTTGTGATGATCCTTGATTCAATTCACACCGAGACCTCCCCGTGATCACGGGTCTTCTAGGGATGTACTCATATCTTTTCTGCTGGATTCCAGTTAGTGGGTTGCTCAGTACGACTGAGCACTCCAGAGGAAAGGAACGTCCTTCGCCCTTTTGTGTTCTACTTTCCAGAAAACCTCACCTCCGGATTAGCAACGTAGTTAATCTGAGTATGCCCTCTCGTCACTCGTGTTTCACTCACCGCCCACGATTACAGTGATTGGCTTCTAATTTGTTATGGAGTTGATCAATCACCATGACATCAGTATGCTCAAGAATGGCGAGAGATAACAAAAGAAACTGAGTAATATATTGAACGGGACCTCACAAGGGTTGGTCCGGTAAATGAACTAAATCAAGGAAAGAATAAGTTCTAGCCCTCCATTGAGTTTTGGAGTAAAATCTAGAATAATGTCTAAAACAAAGAGAAATCTCCCCAAAATTGCCTCCTCCACCACAGGCGGCCAGGGTCTCTATATACTATCTATTAAGATCTCGCAGGATCAGAAACAGATTACTGCCTTATCAGTTAGGATCACCCGAGATATCCGGCAGATTTTCGGTCCGTGATCACGGTCAGATCTCCGATCTTCCAGGCCAGCAGCTGTCAAATCGCGGCTCCTGATTCTCTTTCAGGAAATCTGCCTTTAAATCTTTAAAATATCCTGTGAATTCCTGCTTTCAGAGAAATCTTGTAAGGTACCAGTAATAACTCCATAAACGTATATATTAGGAAATAGAAAGTGTTAACCAGCCGGTTATTACGTAATGTAAAACCGCATTTAATCATACTATCAGTGTTCCATTTATAAGTACTGCACATCCAGAAGAGGATATGTAATCCTGAATCCATTTCATCCACAGTGTCCCGAAGCCCATCTGTCCCATAACCTCAAGCAAGAACGACCAATTGACCGAATCATAAGCCTTCTGAAAGTCTAACTTCAAACACCAACCGCGATCATTGGTTTTCTTCATTGTGTGCAAAATTTCATTTGCCACCATAATTGAATCCGCGATGTATCTTCCTTCCATAAAGCCACTTTGAAAGGGAGATATTAGGCGATCCATCACTTGCTTAAGCCACTTGGACAGTAACTTGGCAATTATTTTTTATAAGCTACTGATAAGGCTGATAGGTCTGTAAGAGCTAAAAGCATCTGCGCCTGATAGCTTAGGAATTAACGTGATGAAACTGGTATTTATCCCTCGAGGTAATGTGCCACTTGAATGAAATTCTTGTACCATTCTGATAATATCCCCACCAATCACCGACCAGGCCTTCTTAATAAAGTAGAAGTTGAAACCATCTGGACCGGATGCCTTGTGACTACCGCAATCCCAAACTGCACCCTTTATCTCCTCATCAAGGAATGGGGCTTTTAATTGCTCAGCCTCTGTGATTGATAACTGAGGTAAAACCAAGCTACCCAAACCAAACGGCCGTTGTCCAGCATCCGCAAAGAATCGCTGGAAATGCTGTACCGCTGCCTCCTTGATATCCGCCGGTTGGACCAACTCCATATCATGTACCCGTATGACACCAATGAAATTAATTGAGCGACGCAGGGTAGCACTAGCGTGGAAATATTTGTTGTTTCTATCCCCACACCTAAGCCACTGCTGTCTAGACTTTTGTCGCCACATAGCCTCAAGTTTGTGTTTAATCTCCCACTTCTGTAGCTGTAAAAGGCGATATTTGTTGCTCAATTCAGTTCCATACTCCCTTCTATTTTGATCTAACACATCAATCTCAGCCAGCAGTGTTTTTAATTTGATTTCTAGTGCACCGAAGTGTTCTGTATGCCACACTTGTAATTTTCTCTTCAAGAACGCTAACTTCTTGATTACACTAAACTCACCAGGAAAACAAATACCCGCCTCCCTCCAGAATTCTTCAACTATTTTGATGAAGTGCTTATCTTCCCACCATAAATCCCAGGAACGGAATGGCCGACGACCCCAGTGAAGAGAGTCTGTCTTCAGAATTAATGGGACGTGGTCCGAAAATCCCTTATCCCCCGCGTACAGCCGATGACAACTAAAGTGAGAACACCAGCTAGGAGATGCCAGCACCCTGTCAATGCGAGAAGCACTGTGAGAGGTAAACCAGGTGTAGGCTTTACCAATGAGTGGCAAATCAATTAACCCACTCGTATTGATGAAAGTCTGGAAGCAATTAGTGGTCGTACTATTGAAATAATTCCCAAGTCGCTCCGCAATCGTAAGGGATTCATTGAAATCACCTAAAAGAACCCACGACAAGCTATCCTGATCCTTCCTCCGCTGCAGCTCATCCCAGAGTAACCTTCGCTCAGTCACGACATTGGAGGCATGTAGACCAACACACACAAACTGAAAACCAGTAGCCCGTATACGTAGCTCTACCAACAACCACTTCTCTAGTTTTTCGACAGCAAGAACCTCTACCTGTAAGTCATTCCACAGACAGACCATACCCCCAGCTCGCCCCCTAGCATCAATGGCCTCCCATTTAATAGAGTTTCCAGACCATAACCTGGCCGCCAACCTCTCAGAAAAACTCTCCCTCTTAGTCTCACATAAAAACAATATGCTCAGCTGTTGCTGAGAAATAAGAGTGCTAATCTGATTCATCTTCAACCTCCCCCGACATCCTCTAACATTCCAGAAAGCAAAATTAACCATTAAAAAAAACAAGCTCCCTGGGCAAAATACCGATGTTACCTTAAGTATCACAATGATCCTGCCATTCCTTTCTCTCCTCCACTATCTATGCCTTCATCTTCCTTCGGATTGCAGCTTTCGTGGTCTTTCTACTGAGTCCCAACTGATCCGCAATAGTCAATGTTTTCTGTACCTCGGGCTCCGCTAGAAACACTGCTTCAGCTGACTGTCCCGGGCAACCATGAGCTAATACTGCTTCTCCTGGTTCTATCGGATTGACTAGAAACGAAGGATCTTCCACCAATTTATGCACCACACCCACACCTGGCTGGCTGGCTTTTGCGAATGATAAACTCCCCGTTGGTTTGATATGCTTAAGTTTTTTGTGTTTGCCATGTCTGCAATCTCCAGCCCGTCCCGTAGCTGCCACTCGTGATGCTTTATCTCCTTCTTTTCTCATTTTAGTGAACGCCATAACTTCAGAGGATGAGATACACCCAGAGTTGTCAACTGAGTATTCACCTTGAGCCCCTTCTGAGAACATCTTACGAGGAACTTGGAGTGAACAATCAGCAAGCAATTCACCAGGGGTAGACACCGGTGCAGTGAAATTACTAATGGGTCCTTCACCAAGCGTAAAATGACTTCTATATCCTGCTGTATGGTGAGACCGAGTAATATTCAAATGAACTGGAGAGGCTATCGTGTGTATTTGTAGTGGACTTGGCTGGTTAGTACCCACAACACCAGCAGGAAGTGTACTAGTTGGGGCAGCCAACACCGTTTCCTGTGCCACACATGCTCCCTTTTGCCTTTCTGCAATTGGAGTTGCTGTTCTACCAACCTTAATGTGGTGCCTTTCCTTTTCTTGTTGGGATGTGAGGGGGACACAAAAGCTATTGCTCCCACCTGACCCGGACCCTCTCTGACCAACCTCGGGCTTCTCAAGCATTGTAACTTTGACTTCCTTAATATGTACTGTGTACTCCCTTCCTTCTATCCTCAGCTTCATCCTTGTTTCAATATCCAAAGAACTAGTGGTGGCTATTTGCAGAACCGCCACCTCCAGAGATTTCCACATGGCAGTTGTAGGATGAACTTGTACTAATGAACCGAGGGGACTGATTAGTTTCCTAAAGGCAGCTTCAAACCATGCATTGAGAGGGAGACCGGTAACCTCTATCCAACACAACCTTCTGAACACAGTATCCTCAGCACTCCAGGGATGAATATAAAAGAACTTATCATTCCAAAAAGCGGGATTGTGCTTAAGTTCATATCTCATGTTCTCAGCTGTCTCAAAGATGATGAGTTTTTTGTTCTGACCCATGTTCAAGCATTCTACCTCCTCTGGTATCCCCACATTTGCAGTATATGTGTCACGGAAAATACCAACTGCACTTCGGTGGAGGCGAGCACTGATCTTCGGATCCGAGAAAAGCTCCATAGTTACTTCTTCTGACTCCTGCATCTTCAACCTAGTTGTGACTTCTGCATATGTGCGCTCATCTCGTTCTCTCAAAAGCACACTACTCATAACTGGTTGCTTCTGAGCTACCTTTGGTGGTTCTTTCAATCGAGTATTGTCACCAGCCGATACTCTTCGATGCCTTGTACCCACTGCATACCGAGCCACGTTAACGTGCCACGCATATCCACCCAAGCGTGTATGCAACCTCCTATGGCGAGCCTCTTCCTGTACCCCGCAGCAAACAAACTTAATAAAACCAAAGCATAAGCCTCTCTGTGACTTACGACCAGAGATGAACACATCCACTACCGGTTCAACATCAGCTATTATCTTGAATAAGTGACCTGAAGTCCATCCCTCAGGTATCCCTTCAATGAAGTAAGAGATATATCTATCTTCACGAAGCACCTGGCTGGGAATCCATTTGGTCTGACCCGGACTGTGCTTGACAGGTGAAAGTACCGGATTCGGAGTGGGGTCTGTTGAATGACCCACAATCTCATCATCAGCACGATTGTGGGGTCTGTTGCTTTCTTATCAATCTTCGTTCCATTCCTCTGAAGCTCAGACTAACAATTTCAATAGTATCAAAAAAAAAAAAAGCTTTCTAATCTCTTGTCCATTTTATATTAATCTTTTATTAGACCAATTACCAATTACCAATTACCAATTACCAATTACCAACTACCAATTCCCTCTACCACTTAGGAATTCCATTAGAAATAGTTTCTTCTCCAGATTCATTAGTAAATTACCATGGTCAAGAATTCAAGGGTAAATCATGTGGTCAAGATCTACGGGAAACATCTATCATGGCTTCTCAGCTAATATTGAAGGAAAAATTGTATTTTTTTTATCCCCATAAAAAAATTATATCTTTTGTTTCTTCTAATCTCAATTGCTATCCCACAGACAATACTAATTATTATAATCATAACAGTTTTTTTTTAAAAAATATTTATTGAATAGATAAATAAATAATAATAGCTTATAAATATTTCTTTATAATTTTCCCTCCTTGAGTCCTCTTCACAGAAAACATCTCCGTCTGTTTCTCTTGGAAATCTTACACAACTTGCTTTCCTTAGCCTTAGAGGTAACTCTTTCACGGATTATATCAAAGTCGTTGTTGCGGTTTATTTGTGATTTGTACTCAGTTAAAACAGTTTTTTTAAAAGTCTTGTTAGATTATTTTAAACATGTTCATAAAGGTATAAAGAAATAAGGGTGGAGAATGGAGAGAACAACTAGTATTTTCACTGATGCAAATTACAAGAATAAGTGCAGATATATATACAGATACATAAATGACTATCAGCTATAATTACGATTACATTAATTACAGAATAAATTAATTTCATTATGATTCTCAATCTCAGCATTTCATATCTAATCAGTGAGCTGTCGTGATCTTGCAAATAAAATGACTTTCCTTTCTTAACACTCCCCCTCAAGTTGGAGTGTGTAAATCTTGCACACCCATCTTGGAAGTAAGATATTTGAATTGATCTTGTCCAAGGGCTTTTGTAAAAATATCAGCAACTTGTTCGTGTGTTGACATATATGCAGTTGTTATGTATTTTCCTTGAATCTTTTCTCGAACAAAGTGGCAATCCACCTCAATGTGTTTTGTGCGTTCATGAAAGATAGGATTGGCTGCAATTTGTAAAGCTGATTTGCTATCGCTATATAAAAGGGCTGTACCAGTATCCACTCTGAGAAAACTAAGAAACTCCTTCAACCATATCAACTCACAAACTGCACTTGCCATGGCTCGGTATTCTGACTCAGTTGAAGATCTCGATACTGTTGCCTGCTTCTTAGATTTCCAAGAAATCGGTGCACCTCCAAGTGTGACAAAATATCCAGTAATTGATCTTCTAGTCGTTGGACAACTTGCCCAATCAGCATCACAATATCCAACTAATCTTAACTCATCATCATTCTTTGGTAGAAGTATTCCCAAACCAATATTGGTCTTTAGATATCTCACAGTTCTGATTGCTGCCTCCCAATGCTTCTCCCTTAGGGTTTGCATAAATTGGCTTAAAATGTGGACAGCATATGTTATCTCAGGTCTAGTGATTGTTAAATACAACAATCTACCAATTAATCTTCTATACCTTCCGGGATCCATCATGAAGTTACTAGAATCAGTTGCTAGATGATGTTGTTGTTCCATAGGGAATGAACATGTTTTGGCTCCAGACATCTTACACTCATTTATAATATAAAGTGTATATTTTCTCTGTGACAAGAAGATTCCTTCTTTTGATCTGGCTACCTCAATACCGAGAAAATATTTCAGGTTTCCAAGATCCTTGATTCGGAATTGTTGGTTTAGATACTCTTTGACTCTTTCACATTCCTGCACACTGTTTCCTGTTAGTACAATATCATCAACATAAATCAAAAGTACCGTGAATATGTCTCCATCTAGTCGCACAAAGAGTGATTGTTCAGCCAAATGTTGAGTAAAACCAAAACTTTGAACGGTGGTGGATAGCTTGGTAAACCAGTTTCTTCCTGCTTGACGTAATCCATATAATGATTTTTGGAGCTTGCAAAATTGACCCGGCTTTGGTGTTTTAATACCCGGAGGGGGAACCATATAGATATCCTCTTCAAGATCTCCATGCAAAAAAGCATTGTTGACATCAAGTTGGAAGAGTGGCCAATTTTTTTGAGCAGCTATAGCCAAAATACATCGAACTGTAGTCAATTTAGTCACAGGTGCAAAAGTTTCAGTAAAATCCTCCCCCTGGACCTGTGAATATCCTTTGGCAACAAGGTGAGCTTTGTATCTTTCAATAGAACCATCAGCCTGATACTTTATTTTATAGACCCAACGAGATTGGACAGGCTTCTTGTCTGGTGGTAGAAAAGCATAAGTCCATGTTGCATTGTCTTCTAAAGCTCGTATTTCAGAATTCATGGCTTCTTGCCACTGAGGATGTTGCGCAGCTTCAAAATAGGTGGTAGGCTCATGACCTGAGGTAATAGCACTCAAGAAGGCTTTGTGAGATGAAGAGAAAACATCATAAGAAACAAAATGATTAAATGTCGCAGATGCTGAAGAAGAATCAGCTGAATTTGATATCTGTTTTTGCCAAATAAAATCATGTAAATAAGAAGGAGGCCTTCTGACACGTGTGGGTCTTTGATCTGAAGAAATGGAGTCCAAGGAATTGTCCTCCAAAAGAGGAATAGAAGAGATAGCCTCCACGTGATTAGATATCAAAGAATCTTCTGAAATAAATGTAGGATCCTTTGACGAATGAGTTTTGCAATCGTTTGCAATATCTTTTGAAGATTCTCCTGATTTATTTGACAGTAGAGTATCGCCATCACAGTTGGAAATATTATCATAATAATTATCAGCAGCATCATGCATGGATATTGGTATGGAATCATCCAGATTTAAAAATCTGTGACATAGAGAATGATCTTGAACTGGAGCTGAGATAGGGGAAGAATTAATATCAGGATTTTGCGTTGAGTCAGCATGAATGGAATTAGGAGACTCTGGAATTAAATATTGTTGATGTTGCACGTCAATGCCTTCACAAGGTTGCTGAAAATAATCCTCATTAATTCCAAGATTCTGTAGAGAATCGTGTGAGTGATGGAAAGAATCATTAAGATTTGGATGCTCCTTATTCACAGGACTTGATGATGTGTTACGTTCAGGTAAATCTTGAAGCCTGAAAGGAAAAATAGATTCATAAAAAATCACATTTCGTGAGACAAAGATCTTACGTGTTGCGATTTCGTACATCCGCCACCCCTTTTGATCTTGTGAATATCCAAGGAATATACAACGAGTGGATCGTGCATCAAATTTATCCTTGATTCTATTATGCATATGAGCATAACAAAGACAGCCGAAAACATGTAAGTGAGAGTAGGTTGGTGGTCGATTGAAGAGGAGCTCATAAGGGGTCTTGCCATCAAGCACCAGGCTCGGCATACGATTGATAAGATGACAAGCTGTCAAAACAAAATCTCCCCAAAAACAAATATCCAAACCAGCCTCAAATCTTAAAGCTCTTGCCACATCTAATATATGACGATTTTTCCTCTCTACTCTTCCATTTTGTTGAGGAGTATATGGAATTGTTTTTTCATGCACAATTCCGATATCTAAGAAATAATCTCTTAGACATGTAAACTCTGTACCATTATCTGTTCTGATTTTCTGAATATGAGAATCAAATTGAGTATGCACCATACTTACAAATCGTCTGATTTTGCTGGCCACGTCTCCTTTCTCTTTCAATAAATATACCCATGTTGCCCGAGAGAAGTCATCCACAATGCATAAGAAGTAGTGTGCACCAGAAAAAGATTTTTCCCCATAAATCACAGTGTATTAAGGCAAAAGGTTTATCAGCATGACTCAGACTTTTTGAAAAAGGGGCTCTTATTTGTTTTGACAGGTGGCATGTGTCACATGGTACATCTGAAACAGTTTCAGATTTATTTGAAAAAGGTAATAACAAAATCTTTCTCATTGAAGGGTGCCCCAATCGACGGTGCCAAAGATCAGCTCCTACATTAGTAACGCTTGCAGCTGCAACCCCTGTCGCTTCAAACTCCAAGAAATAAACCCCAGATCGTAGTTTACCCACACCAATCTTCTTCTTCTTTATTGGGTCCTGTATGTGGCAAGAGACAGAGTCATACGTCACAGTTAAATTATGAGCTTTAGTGAGTTGTGGTACAGAGATAAGGTGACACTTGAAATCTGGGATATAAAGAATTTTTGTAAGAATCAAATCTTTAGATATAGCCATATCTCCTTCATGCGTTGGGAAATAAGTGCTTCCATCGGGTAGAGTCACATTTACTGGTCGGTTGAGCAGCCGTAAATTGGATAATTGTCTCAGATTTGAAGTCATATGGTGACTTGCTCCACTGTCAATTATCCAATTAACATCTATAAACTTTTGCTTACCACTCATGTCTTCGCTAGATTTTCCCCTTGATTCTTCTAACATCTGAATCAGCTTCTTAGCCATATTTTTGAAGCTGCCATCACGGTCTTCTTCATTTTCTTTGGACGTGGCTGATAATTTCTTATGACTTGCTACTAAAGCAAGACCTTCTTCATATTGCTTGTCCTCACCTTGTTCTACAATAACTTGGTTCGCAGAACCTTTGCCAATTCTCTTTTCTGCAGCACCTTTATCCCAAGTTTTCTTTCCAGTGACACGATCTGAAGGTTTTCCATATAGTTTCCAACAATTGACCCTTTTATGTCCGCTGTCACCACAATAGTCACAGACAATTGGACTCTTCCTCCGAAATTTGGGAAAGGCTGCCATTGCTGCTGCAACCTCCATGCTAGTTTCTTGTTCAGTTGAAACTACCAAATGGCTTTCTTCTTGCAGAATACTGCCAAGGACGCTATTAAGGCTTGGTAATGGATCAGTATTAAGTATTTGAGACCTCACAACCCCGAAACGTTGGTTGTCTAATCCCATCAAGAAATGATAAACTCTCTTCTCCTCTTCGTACTTTCTCATTTCAGCGTCATCTGCACACGTGCACTTAGATTTGGGAGCAAAAATCATAAGCTCATCCCACTTTCCTTGCAGAGTATTGAAATAATCAGTCACAGTCATGATACCTTGATGTAGAGTTTGCAGCTCTTTCCTCAATTGATAAATACGAGGAGTATTCTTTCGTGCATATCGTTGTCTTAAGATATCAAGCGTATCTTTGGAAGATTGCACATAAAGAATGGTCTGTCTGATCCTTGGGTTTACGGAGGCCAAAATCCACCCCATCACATAGGAATCACATCGATCCCAAATCTCTATCATAGCTGGCTCCAATCCAGATTTCTTGATAGAACCATTAACAAAACCCATCTTCATTTTCGCCTTTAATGCTCGAGTAAGAGACACCTCCCATCCATTAAAAATTATCTTCTGTCAGAATCACAGAGCTAATAGCCATATTTGGATTATCTGAGTTGGAAATAAAAAAAGGCGAGGTGGGATTCGAGATTGACGAAATGCTCATCATGATGTTTTGGTTAGCATCAACGATAGAAGAAGAGACATTCTCAGCCATTTGTGTGAGAACCTGCTCCGCTACCATATAAAGAAATAAGGGTGGAGAATGGAGAGAACAACTAGTATTTTCACTGATGCAAATTACAAGAATAAGTGCAGATATATATACAGATACACACACATTGTCTTGTGTTCCGGTATAAATGTGACAATAATAAATTTCTTTTTTTTTATATAAATAATAATAAATTTCTATTATAATTAGGTTATTTAGGTTAAGGGCCGAAATGACGATAATTTTTAGAAATAACTAAAACATAGAAAAGATTAAGAAGAAAGAACTGAATGATAATTATTTTCTAAAAGAAATATGCAAGGCTGGTGTTTTGAAAGGTTTCGTCTAATGTAACGATCAAAGAGGATTTTGCATTTTCATAATATGTGTTTTTTATGGTTTTGACTTGTCTAATGCTGTGGGGCTGTTTGTCACCCCAGAAATGTCCTACTTGGTTTGAACTTATTGCCTGTTAACTACGCCTCCTTAGATTGGCTAACACGTAAAAATGTATGTGGTTGCCTGTAAGTTTGTGATTACAAATTTTTTAAAATTGAATCTATTTTGTACTCAAAAGGACTATGATACCCTTAACATTTTGTCAAGTAACGAAATTTAATCATGCCTTAAGATTGCCACACTTGTCGCAATCTCACCATCTATCCATGCCTCAGGTACACGCGGCGAAACTGTAATCATGAGCGGGAAAATCAGTTTTGACATTCAAGAGCCCCTCAATGCTCAAATTTTTGAGGGTACGCAGGTACTTTTCACACGAAATCGTACACATCAGAGGCAAGAATAATAATACCATATCCAGGAATGTGTATATGGCAGGAGAAATAGAGTTCAACCCACAATAATTTGACTGTTTCGACTTTGTGTGTTTTAAACACGCAATAGCTCTGGAGAAATTAGAATTGAAAGCACAGGCTTTGCCAGAATTCAAGAATTGAAAGAGATTTGATCAATTTTTTACTTTTCTTTTGTATCAATTTGATCATTCATGTAGCGATTTTACTTGGAGACTGATTGATGACTGAACTACTTGCCGGATCTTGACATGTCATAATCCATCATTGACTTTCTCATTATTCATTGACAAACCAATGCTGGACGTAGTTCTTCCGCCAATAATCAACGTTTCACCAACATTGCCTTTGATTGACGAGTGTTAATGAAATTGGTTTTAGACAAATTCTCATAGGTTGCATTCCAATTATACTCATTTTCTCCAAATCCCAATTACGCTAATCTTCTATGTCTATAATTTCCGGGTCAATTTGAAACAGGTTGGATCCATTTTTTCTTTCTTCTGTGACACGTAAACCCCACAACATTTATAATAAGATTTTTTTCGTCTGTAGGAATCTTGACATGTCATAGTCATCATTGACTTTGTCATTGTTCGTAGGCTAATCAACGCTGGACGAAATACTTCCGCGAATAATCAACAATGATGCAGTATACTGTTATAAAAGCTTGTCATTCCTTAATCTTCTTCATCCAAGATAACCAAGAAAAAACCTAAACAATGGCGCTCCAATTCTCCTCATTAGTCTTCATATTTTCAATCATGTTCTTCTTATTTCTCTTGTTTCAGTTGTCTCCTACTTATTCCTCGTTGCCCATACGCCACCCTCGGTGTCATGCGCACGAGAAAACGGCCTTGCTTCAGTTCAAGCAGAGCCTTGTTATCTTCGATATTTGTGCTTCTATTGACCTTTTGGCTTATCCAAAGACTGAATCATGGAACCATGAAGAAGAACAAACTGATTGCTGCTCATGGGATGGTGTCAAATGTGATGACATAACAGTTCACGTGATTGGTCTTGACCTCAGCCATAGTTGTCTGTCAGGTTCCATTGACTCCAATAGCAGCCTTTTTCAGCTTGTTCATCTTCGTAGCCTTAACTTGGCTTACAACCATTTCCAAAACTCCCCAATACCGTCTGCCATAAACCTTCTTTCAGAGCTTACCCATCTCAACCTCTCCACTTCAGCTTTTTCTGGTCAAATTCCAACAGAGATTTCAAATTTGTCCAAGTTATCTTCCCTTGATCTGTCTTGGAATGATCAACTAGCACTCAAAAGACAGGATTTCGAAACTCTAGTCAGAAACTTGGCTAGCCTGGAAGTTCTCCATCTTGATTCTGTTGATCTATCATCTACAGTGCCTGATATACTGACGAATTCATCGTCCTTGGTATCCCTTAGTCTGATAGACTGCAGTCTACTTGGTGAATTCCCAAATGGTATTTTCCAACTTCCTAAGTTAGAGATTCTTTATCTAGACAGTAACACAGATCTTGCAGGTCATATAACAGAATTCCATTCTATCAGTCAGCTCCGGGAACTGTCGCTTTCGAGGACAAATTTCTCAGGACAACTGCATAAGTCAATAGGAAACCTCAGATCCTTAACATACATGGATCTCACATTGTGCAAATTTTCGGGGCAGATTCCTTCTTCTCTTGGAAATCTTACACAACTTGTTTTCCTTAGCCTTTCAGGTAACTTTTTCAGTGTTCAGAATACTTCTTATTTACCATGGATTGCTGAGTTAACCAAACTCACCTCCTTGGATCTTTCATTTCTTGGTATGACGGGCGAGATCCCCTCTTCCTTGGCTAATCTGACGAACCTTTCTCAACTATTTCTCATATGCAATCAACTCATCAGTCCACTTCCCCATTGGCTTGCTAACCTTACCCAGTTGGCCGAGTTTGCAATCAGATTGAATGAATTCAATGAAGTGATCCCAAGATCAATCTTTTCCGAACTACACAACCTTGAACTCCTTGAACTTTCTGATAATAACTTCAGCGGTCAGGTAGAGTTTGAAATGTTTCTAGAGCTTAAGAAATTACATTCTTTGGGCCTTTCTAATAACAATTTATCTTTGTCCATCAAAAGCAGTTCAAATGCCACTTTTCCAAAATTTAGAATTTTGGAATTGGGTTCATGCAATTTGGGCGGCTTTCCGGATTTTATACCCCACCAAGATGAGCTGACAATTCTAGATTTATCCGAGAATAATATCCATGGACATATACCTAGATGGTTATGGAATACAAGTACAAAAACTCTAGAAATTATTATACTTGCGGACAATTTTCTGACAGGATTTGAAGTACACCCAATTGTTCTTCCATGGGTTAAAGCAACCATTGTTAACCTGGCGAATAACATGCTACAAGCATCTCTTCCACTTCCACCACCGTCAATCATTTCCTATTTCATGGGAAACAACAGAATGACCGGAGAAATACCACCATCAATTTGCAATCTCACTTCACTTTATATCCTGGATTTGGGGAACAATGACTTGAGGGGAACACTTCCTTCATGTCTAGGCAATCTTAGTGCAAATCTAGCATGGTTGGATGTTGGGAGAAATAAATTCAGAGGCAAGATTCCTGATTCATTTCCAAAAATCTGTAATTTAAAGATGATTGAATTAGGCCAAACCAATTAGAAGGGAAACTACCAAGATCGTTGTCAAACTGCAAAGTGCTAGAGTTTTTAGATGTGGGAAACAATCATATCCATGATCATTTCCCTTCTTGGTTGGGTATCCTTTCGGATTTGAAGGTCCTCCTTCTAAGCTCTAACCACTTCCATGGAGCAATTAAGGCTCAAGCAACTGACAACGAATTCCAAAATCTACATATCCTCGACCTCTCCCACAACAGTTTTTCGGGTCCCTTGCCAACGGATTACTTTGCCAGATGGATGACGATGAAACTGGTGGGTACAGGCCGGATCGGTTATATTACGCTAGACAAGAGATTCAAGAGATTCAAATCTGGGTTTGAAATTTTAATCCAAGTTCCATTCTCCATGACAATGACAGTCAAAGGGAACTTGCTACATTATCTTCGAATCCAGGATCAATTAGTAGCAATTGATCTTTCATGCAACAGTTTTGAAGGTATTATTCCACCAGAAATTGGGAACCTGAAGGCTCTAAATTTCCTCAACATTTCAAACAACAATCTCAGTGGTGGAATTCCATTAGCCTTTGGAAAGCTTGTCGCTGGAATCATTGGATCTTTCTGCAAACGAACTCTCCGGAGAAATCCCCCAGCAGCTGGTGCAACTTTTTTTTTTTTTTGAAAAGTATCGATATATATTAATGATAAGTAGTAGTACAGGGGAGCTGAACAATTGAATATTGTACCAGCTCAAGTAACACTAAAATGCTAACAGATACTATAGTAAGAAACACCATCTGAAACTTTCCTTCCACCATCAATCTACCTGGCCAGTAATGACAATAGTTCACCAACCGGCAATATATCCAGACTATCAATATCGACACCTTGTAGATTAGTTTTCGCCCAATAGAATCCATGTCGCATCCCTTTGTAATACATGTCAGCTGCAGTGCTATCTTGTCTTCGAAAAATTCTATTGTTTCGTCCCAACCAAATGCTCCATGCACATGAAAATAATAGAACATACCATAAGCCGCGCCATCGTCCAGGGATTCCTTTCCGTCTTCAACGTGTCTTATAACCATCTCTCGGGTCCTATACTGCAAGCCGAGCAGTTTGGAGCTTTTCCAAATGATTCATATATAGGGAACCCAGAACTCTGTGGGCCTCCTCTGACAAGAAAATGCGGAAACTCTCTTGAAGACCCATTAACACCTTCACAAGAAGATGGAGACGCATCATCAGGGTCCTCTTGGTTTGAATTTGGTTGGAAACCAGTTTTGATGGGCTACGGCAGCGGACTTCTGATTGGACTAGTGATTGGAAACATTGTGGTCAACAAGAATCCGGAATGGTTTGCAAGGACTTTCCGGTTGAGACAGAAAAGAACCAGAAGGTTCAGGCCTACGAGGCGCAGAAATTAAATGGATTTTCTAAGGTGAAATCACCTCTGGTTTCCGTATATGAACATATTACAACCCTTTGAGGAAAAAATGTCTCTCACCTCCCAAGTCCTCCCACCTCTCTCTATCCCATGTCCTACCGCTGCACCCAAGCCCCTCACCCTCTCCCCCTCCCCGTCCTTGCCTCAAGGTAGTCGGAATGCAGGGAAAGCACCGATGTCCAATCCGGCTCCACTGGATGACGTCGTTATGGCAATGCAGTCCCGTTTTAAATGGGCTCCTGGAAAAGTTTTTAATGAAGATAGATATATTTCCTACTTCATCGATGATATTCCAGAGGGGTGGACTTCGAACAAACTTTTTACAGAGATAGCCAATATTGAACCTGTAGCGGACGTGTTCATCCCGAATCGCAAATCCAAGAGGGACGTCCGGTTTGGTTTCGTTAAATTTGTGCGGTGTGGTAGTCAAGAAATTAATCGACAAAGGCGACTATCATCGTCATTAGGTAAACAAACTCGGATGCGTTTCAATGTAGCTCGCTTTACAGATAGAAATGGGCATAGTGCTATTGAGGTGAGTGCTCATGCTCGTGGAAAAGGTCCACGGCCTTCGCAGGGAATGCAGCAGGCAATTCCTAAGGTTCCCATACGAGAACGTGATGGTAGATCGTATGTAGAAGTTACTAAAAGGAATATTCACCAAGCTGGTGAGACAACACCAGTGGTGCTCCCTACTCATGTAAGCACGTTAGACTGGCTTACCCGGAGTGCCGTGGGCTTCCTTCGAGGGGATCTTAGTGCAGAGTTACAGCTCCCGCAGGGAGTTGGATGCAAAGATATGGGGGGGAACCAGCGCTTGATCACGTTTGCCACTGCAGATTCCATGCAACACGAACTTACTTTCAATCTCGGTTTCTGGAAAGATAAGTTCGATGGTTTCCATCCCTGGAGTTTGACAAATGTAGGCAAGTAGCAGACTATGTTGGGTGGAGGTAGTTGGTGTGCCCTTACAAGCATGGTTCGTGGGAGCTTTTCAGAAGATCGTACAGTCATTTGGTTCTCTCGTTCAGATACAT
>JAEPBF010000313.1:0-15876 GCA_019739055.1 Passiflora organensis
CTACTTGTTACTTGCGCTAATAACTTGAAAGATTGGACATTGTTCTGGTTTATTTTTAAGCATTTGTTTGGCTTGCTATTTCCGAAATTTGTTGATGAAATTCTTGCTGGTTATTTGGATCCCTATGGGACTTGTGTGTTATGAACCCAATGGATTGATTTAAGACTTCCGCTGATGATTTTATTTACTCCGTATGTTACCAGAATATGTGTCCAGTATCATGCTTCAATTGATTGATAAGCAACACAATAAACAAGATTAAAATCGGTATCATATGAGTAGCCTTGTGAAATTCTAATAGGTCTTAGGTGTCGTTGAGGCTTGTTTGGGTTTCACGGTGGTAATGACCCTAATCGGAGCAATGAATAATGATTTAGGAATTGGGGTCATTACACTCATAACCTAACTCAAGGGTTCAGTATAGCCTAGAGGATTACATCTTGATCCACAATTCTGGCATACTCACTACAATATATGTGCATACACTTATCATACATGTAGGTACCAAAATTAACAACCAAACAACAAGGATCTCTGAAGAAACTGATGAGGTATAGATCCTACCTCTCTTGTCTTTGAACAAGAAGCTATTCTTTTTCCTTTATTCAAGGGATCCGAACCATATATACCATCATGAGGCAAAGAAAAAACCAACAAAACCAAACTAAGCATGCATACTCAATAACCAATTGAATACCCTATTTCCTTACCAATTCCACTCACCAAACCTATCAGAAACTAGTGATCAGATGCCGCAGGTGCCTCTCTTTTGGATGTGTGATGTGATAGCCAAGAACTTAACAAGATTCAACCTAAATTACCATCCCAATTAACTATGCAAATTTCGGCATTAGGAATAGGGCACAAGACAAATTGTGATTTCATTCATACAAGGGAATAGGGTTACGATTTCATGTTAACAAGGAAGGATTAGGTGTTTGTAAGATGTAGAACCAAAAGAAACTTGATCAGTATCCAATACGTTAATCAATTAATCAAGATAGGCAACAAATAGGGCAAATGTTGGACATGCTGATTTCATCTATAAGGAAGTTTCAAATGATGAATTCATGATTTTACATCATCAAAGGATGCTAATCAATAATTTGAAAAAGCAGAATAACAACAGATATCAATTGAAAGTAGAATCACAAAATTTTGAAACCTAATCCCGCCGAATTATGACCTAAATTACAATAAAAAAAAACTAACCTCCAGAAAAAAAACCCAAAATGGTTGGATAGAGGACAAAAATATGTTTCCAAAAAACTATTATTTTCAAGAATCCAACAAACGATGAGACAGTTATGCTATTTGAAGTTCAAGTAGATTTCAACAGCTATAGGGAGGTGTAGGGTTCTTGATTGGACGAATTTTGTATATTTTCTGAGTACGGTTTAAGTGTGGCCGGCTTCCTCTTTATATAGGGTGGTTATGAGATTAATTTTCCTATTTTAAGGGTTAGATTAAAGTAAGATAATTATCAGAATAAAATTCTGTAACTATCCTCTCTTAAGTTTAGGGATTTGATTTTCTAAGGTAATTATCAACCAATAAAGAACCAAATCAAAGGGAATTAAAACCAGAAACAATCACTAGACATTCCTTAGCAATTTCGGCTATCACACATCCTTCTCTTCAGGGGAAAATGATCTTTTCACCAGCATTTGCTTCTGGACTTTTAGGACTCAAAATTTAGAGTCTCACATCCTCCCCTCCTTGCAAGAATTTTGTCCTCTAAATTTCGGCATAAGTACCAAAGCAAACAAGTAAAGAAATTTTGCATGCATAGATTCCTAAGTCTCCTAAGACTGTTCCTTGTTTTGGCCATTACGCCAAACAACTCGAACCATAGACACAATTTGACTGCGAAACTAACGAACTAACCGATCTAGTATGGCAACTGGCTGTACGGGATAGGATAGGTCTTCAGCAACTTCGACTGGTGGTTCTTCGAGCACATGAACAGGGTCTCGCACATATTTTCTCAACATTGAAACATGAAATACGTTGTGAATTCTTTCCATATTTGGAGGTAAGGCAAGGTAGGCAAGTCGGTAGGCAATAGGGCCAATCCTCTCGACAATGTCATACGTACCAATGTAACGAGGTGCTAGCTTACCTTGCTGCTGAAAATGAAAGACACCTTTCCAAGGGTCGACTTTAAAAAACATTTTATCACCTACTGTAATTCCAGCTCCCTTCGTCGATTATCAGCATAGTTTTTCTGCCAATCTTGGGTTGTCTTTAGCCGTTGTCGAATCAAATTGAACTACTCCATTGCTTGATAAATCAATTCCAGATTTGTCTAGGCATCATTCGCCTATTCCATCAAATAGGTGTTCTGCAATGCCTTCCATATAGTGCTTTATAGGGTGCCATACTGATGCTTGCATGAAAACTATTATTGTAATCGAATTCCGCCAACGGCAGACATCGATCCCAACTAATATGTTGGTCTCATACACTTGCACGTAGAATGTCTTCGAATGTCTGAATCGTCCTCTCTGATTGACCATCAGTCTGAGGATAAAATATTGTATTGAAATTCAATCTCGAACCTAGCGCATTCTAGAATTTCTCCCAAAATCGTGATGTGAAACAAGGGTCACGATCTGAAATGATGGAAACTGGCACTCCATGCAATCAAACAATCTCGTCCAAGTAACAAACAATCAATTTCTCAGGTGTATCTATCAAAAATATGTGAAGAAAGTGTGCAGATTTGGTCAGTCGATCCACGATCATCCAAATGGCATTATATCCTCGATGAGATCTAGGCAATCCGGTCACAAAATCCGTCATGGCATGTTCCCATTTCCATTCTGAAATTGGAAGTGACTGAAGTAGACCTATGGGTCTTTGATGCTCAATCTTTACATGTTGACATATGAGACATCGGACAACTCTTACCAATTTCGGCCATCACACATCCTTCCCTTCAGGGGAAAAATCATCTTTTCACCTGCACTGGCTTCTGGACTTCTAGGACTCAAAATTTGGGGTCTCACATCCTCCCCTCCTAACAGGAATTTCGTCCTCGAAATTTTAACATAACTACCTAAGCAAACAGGTAAGGAAATTTTGCACGCATAGATTCCTCAGTCTCCCGAGACTGTTCCTTAATTTGGCCATTACACCAAACAACTCGTATCATAGGCATGTTTCGACTGCGAAGCTGTCAAACTGACCGATCTAGTATAGCAACTGGCTATACGGGATAGGATAGGTCTTCAACAACTTCAACTGACGATTCTTTAAGCACATGAGAAGGATCTCGCATATACTTTCTTAGCATTGAAATGTGAAATACGTTGTGAATTCTTTCCATATTTAGAGGTAGGGCAAGTCGGTATGCAACAGGGCCGATTCTTTTGACAATGTCATACGGACCAATGTAGCGAGGTGCTAGTTTACCTTGCTGCTGAAAATGAAGGACTCCTTTCCATGGGGCGACCTTCAAAAATATTTTGTCACCTACCACAAATTCCAGTTACGTTTGTCGATTGTCGACGGAATTTTTTTGCCAATCCTGTGCTGTTTTTAGCCTTTGTCGGATCAAGCTTAATTGTTCTGTTGCTTGGTCAATCAATTCCCGATTGTCTAGGTGTCTCTCGCCTACTTCATTCCACCAAATGGGAGTTTTGCAACGTCTCCCATATAGTGCTTAATAGGGTGCCATACTGATGCTTACATGAAAACTATTGTTGTATGCAAATTCTGCCAATGGCACGCATCGATCCCAACTGGGTTGCTGATCCAACACACTCGCTTGTAGCATGATTAACCATCAGTCTGGGGATGAAATGCTGTACTGAAATACAATCTAGAACCCAGCGCATTCTGGAATTTCTCCCAAAATCGTGAGTATGTTTCAGTTCCAACATCATCGGCAGGTAATGGGTGCGTATGTAGGCCAAAACTGATGGGGAAGGAGGATGAAACTTTTGGATCAGGGCATCAGCAACAACATTCGCCTTTCCAGGATGGTATTCGATGATTAAATCATAGTCTTTAATCAGCTCCACCCATCTTCGTTGTCTCATATTAAATTCTTTTTGCGTGAGGAGGTACTTAAGGCTTTTGTGGTCAGTGAAGATTCGGCATGATTTTATAAGATGAATAGATGCCAAACAATCATACAAACAAGAGAAACAACAATAGAAATCAATTGAAGACAGAATCAGACAATCTTGAACCCTAATCCCGTCAAAATTCGACTTATCTTATGATAAAGAATAGCTAACCTCCTGTAACAACCCCAAATCCTAACTATTATTAAGTGCTCCGACAAAGGTCATTACCGCCGTGAAACCCAAATAAACCTAAATGACACCTAGGACCTATTTGAATCTCACCAGGCTTATCATTATCTATCAATTTTTAGCATATGTATTTTATTGCTAAACAACAATTGGAGCATGATATTGGACACATGTTCTGGTAACATACAGAGTAAATATAACATCAGCGGAAGTCTTAAATTAAATCATTGGGTTCATAACACACAAGTCCCATAGGGATCCAAATAACCAGCAAGAAATCCTTCAGTAAATTTTGGAAATAGCTAACAATGGAGGGTGCTTAAAATAAACCAGAAAGTAGCTCAATCATCCATGTTATATGCGCAAGTTAACTAATATGCAAATGTGATACGATATCGTCTCTCCATGCAGCCTTGATCTCACACACTGGTACCACTGACTGTGGATGTACCTAAGCCTGAAAAATGGTAAAAAAAACGGTATGAGAGTACAAGAATCTCAGTAGGGTCACGACATCATAAGATCTGCAGAAACCCTAAACACAAATCTCCCAATTCACATTAGATTATTCCTAATCAATTAAAGGGGATCACACAAATCAAGAAATCAATCAAAGAGGTTAGGGCCGAATCCATGGTTGAGGGAGGACTACAAACACTTCAAAAAGATCAGAAGTACATAGGCAGGTGAAACTCATCAGATTTCTCTCGGCACTATAGAAGAAAGGCTATTCCCTTCCACCTGTGTTGTCCAAGACTTACTGCACAAAGGGTAGACGGTTAACACACAAACTAATCAGTAAGCCTATTCATCTTGTCCTCGCAAAGACAAGTCGACTAGCCACGTTTGGACAAGCCTTCCCTAGCCACACACGGACTAGGGCATCCCAAACCTCGCAAGGATAAGGGCTTCCTGCCTCGCAAGGACAGATATCCAGCGCTAGCTTGCTGGTTTGCCGCCCATACAACTCCCACACTGGTAAGAATATCTCCTCTCCCTAGGAGCATCAGCGCTTACCCTGAATGGCCACCGGAAAAGGATCCTGACACACAAACATGTACAAGCACACACAGGCTAGTACAAAGCATAATACCACAACAGGGTATCCTCAATCATGTCAGAACACAATCAACATATTCAATTCACATAATATATACAACCCAGGCACTCAATACCTAACTCAGGGGTTCGATATAGCCTATGAGATCCATATCTCATTCCGAATTTCATATTCTCACCCTATAATCCAATCGCATACAATACAACAAGGGAAGGTAACAAAAACATCAACAAAAACAACAGGGGTCTCTGGAGAAACCAATGAGGCGTAGATTCTACCTCTCCTGTCTCTGAACAAGAAGCTACTCCTTTGCCTTATTAAATAAATCTGAACCACCTAAATTATCACCAGGCAAAAACAAAAACAAACTAAGCATGCAAATTCAGTAGTCAATTGAATACCCTATTTCCTTACCAATACCACTAACCAAACCTATCAGAAACCAATGGTCAGACGCTACAGCTGCCTCCCCCTTGGATGTGTGATGTGATAGCCAGGAACTTAACAAGATTCAACCTCAATTACCATTTCAATTAACTATGCAAATTTCGTCGCTAAGAGTAGGGCATAGAACTATTTCGACTTTAACCTTAGAGAATGAAATATTTACATCCAAATAACGATACATATATGGTTGGAACGAGGTTGAAGAGAGATTTCCAACAAGCTATTATTCGCAGGGATCCGATGAACAATGAGTGAGTTATGCTGGTTTAAAATTTCAACGAATTTTGGCGGCTATAGGGAGGTATAGGGTTTTAGGATTATACGAATTTGTATGTTTTTTATGTGGGATTTTTGTGGAGTTGGCTTCCTATTTATAATGAATGAGTATAGGATTATGATTACTACTTTTAATCACTTTATCAAAATAAGATAACTTACCAGATAACTAAACTCTAAACTCTTTAATTATCTTCCCCTATTTTTATCGATTTTAATCTCTAAGGCAATTATCTATCTATAAGGATAATCTCTAAGGAAATTATCTATCTATAAGGACTTCGATTAAAGAGGAATTTAAAACAGAATTAACTACTAAACAATCTTACCAATTTTGGCCATAATACATCCTTTCCTTCAGGGGAAGAATCGTCTTTTCACCTGCATTGGCTTCTGGACTTCTAAGACAAATTCTGGGTCTCACATCCTCCCCTCCTTATATGAATTTTGTTCTCGAAATTTTAACATAAGTACCTAATCAAATAGGTAAAGAAATTTTGCACGCATAGATTCCTTAGTCTCCCAAGATTGTTCCTCAATTTGGCTATTACGCCAAACAACTCGTACCATAGGCACGTTTCGACTGCGAAGCTGTCGAACTGATTGATCTGGCATGGTCGACATTTGTTACCGTCAACCACAATCTCTGTAACTGCATCATATTTCCCATCTGTGGTAGGTGAAACCTGATGCAGACATTTGTTCAATGTTTGCCAATACCTTTCATCAATGGTGTCCTTAGCATTAAAGATGTAGATGCTAACTGCATTTGTTTGCCCTCGTCTGTGTGCTCAATCCTCAGCCTGAAGCATCAGAGATGGGGACTGCGGCAGTTCCAAGAACACAACATTTCTTGCAGAAGAGAAGTCAAGCCCCACACCCCCAGCTATTATTCCCATGATGGCAATCTTAACCTCATTCGAAGATTGGAAAGACTGTACAACTATTTGCCTATTTCTGGCAAGTGTGGTTCCATCACTGTGAACAAAACTAACTCTCTTCTCACAAATGAATTCCTGCATTTCATCAAGAACATTATGATGGTGAGCAAAGATTAGCATCTTCTGAGAACCAGGGCTTACATCGAACTCTTCTTTACCATTTGGCTCAAACATGACTGGATGAGTGGAAAGCCACTCACGAAACTCGGGTAGCTTTGCAATACCAACCTCTTGGTAGGAGAGTTGCTTTGATGGGCAACAATCCCTACCATCATCTGGTTCCACTGTATTCTTTGAATCTTTGGCTTCAATAGCATTCCCATCAATCAATGCCACAGCCGATTTTGCATCGATTATATCTGATCTTTTCAGAAATAGCCTTATGATTTGACGACGTTTTGGTGGTAACTGCTCCAGCACATGCTCCTTCAATCGTCTTATCATGACAGTCTGCCTTAGTAACACGTTCAATTCCTCCAAACATTCTGAAGTATGTACGTGTCTGACAGCACAGTAAGCTTTCGCAAACTCATATTTGTTCTGTCCCAGTAAGCCAGGCCATAGCATATTTATCTGATGAAAAATGTCGTACAGCCTATGATCACTTGGACAATGAAGGCGTTCCAGACAAAAGAACTATATGCTTGACCCTTGCGACAATGTCGATAACAACTTTTATCTGCTTTGGTTCGGACTTTTTCTTTAAAGCTGGCACATGGTGAGATTCATCGAGAATCAAAAGAGACTATTCTTGTTCAAGCATGCTCGTTCTCAAATGCTGAAGCATTGTATAAGAGGTAACCACAACTCTTGGGCATCTTGATAGGTTTGCAGGATTAGTTTGATGACCAAAAACAAGATGAATCTCAGAGGGTAAACAGAAGGGCAGCCATCACTCTAACTCTTCTGCACAAGAAAATCGTAAGATAGCTGGGCAAACGACAAGAATTGGACCTTCATCTATGAAACAGCCAGCATTAGCAATTGCCTGGAGAGTTTTCCCAAGGCCTATTTCGTCTGCAATAAGACACCGGCCACCCCTTTGCAAACCAAATCTTAAGCCTTCTAATTGGAAAGGTAAGAGTACTTCTACCAGTGTTTTCGGAAGCTTGCAAATCAGCTCCTCGACCTTCTCTTCAATCAAATGCTCTGGTCTCAAGGCTCCCATTGACCAATATGTGAGAGTTTTTGGATAACATTAAGTGAGGTAAAAAGTATTTTTTTTGAATTTTAATATATTTGTAATTCTTCAAACACATCAAAACTGCATCATAATCTCTAAGCTTGTACACACAGGCCGTTCCACCTCCATGAATTTATGTGTAGTGTGATGACATTACCTCAGACAGACAATCACCTAAAATCCTCAGGCATTCATCTTCCCCCGGATACGTAAAAGTCTTGATTACCTGTGGAGTAATAGAGAAGGAGTCGGGCGAATATATTTCGAGGCGAGCCAAGAACTTTTGGGCTGAAAAGTTGCTATGATCAGTGTAGATAGAGGGAAGAGGAGGAGATTTTGAGCAGTGGGCATGGTTTGAGGAGAGCTTTCTGCATTTGAAAAGCCTCCACGAATTTTCATTTTGCTGTTCATGCTGCTGCTGGTTGATAAGGGACTCTACACATGTTTTTCTCTTCTCTAAAGCTACTAATCGGTTGGCCTCCGCTCTCTATTTTTGCTCCTCCGTAACTGGCATCCCCGTATCTCCGTTCGTTGAATCCTAACCATAGAGTTTTCCCAGAAATCGTAAACTAACAGATGTCTATCATGCGAGGGCTTCTCCCTTAAGTAAGAATGTAGCAATGACAACCTTGTCATCATCCGAGATACGCAGGAACAAGGATACCCGGCATAAGGTGTCTATCAACTAATGAGCGGCTGCGGGTCCGGCTGAACCTCCAAAATCTTTACATCCAAGTTGTTGAGCTTCCTTCAGCAATTTTGTAATCATAACGGGAAATCTCTCAGCCTCCTTATGATGTGCTGGTTGTACAGGTTCAAGTGGAGGAATAGGTTCTTCCACTGGTGTAGGTGCAGGAGCATTCTGAAATTGAGCCTCCATACGCTGCTGATTTGCAGCAATTCCTAGTAATACGTTTAAGATTTGTTCCATGATAGGATCAATAACTGGTGTGGCTGGTGCCTCAGATTGGTTTTCGGGCTCAGCTTGCCTTACCTGCTCAATTTGTGCATTTGGCTCCTCTTGCTCAATAGGTTGCTGATCACCCTGAATCTCAAACCTACATACTAGAAAACATCATACAATTTTTTGGTAACCACATGTTCACATGCAAAAATATTCTCGCCAATTACATAAACACTCATATATACTCTCAGAAATCATTATCAAACATCAAGCAAGCATAGATTCACACAACATCCATATTCAACAATACCCACCAGCAATCACATACATATATATTCAGTAATAGCAAGAAACATAGCTAATCATCCACCGAAACATATTAAGGCATACAAATCATAAGAACATACATGGACAAACATCACATCAGATTATTATTCTCATCATTTAAATCTTATAAATCAATCCCATTTTAGCCTTAGTTCACTTTCAGTATTAGCCCCTAAGTGAGTGACTGTGTGCCCCATGTTCTTACCTGCAATCACCAAAATCAACAATTAAGTTAGTATATAACAAATTATATTCCCTAAACCATGCTCCGCTACCAAACCTGTAACGACCCCAAATCCTAACCATTATTAAGTGCTCCGATTAAGGTCATTACTGCCGTGAAACCCAAATAAACCTAAATGACACCTAGGACCTATTTGAATCTCACCAGGCTTATCATTATCTATCAATTTTTAGCATATGTATTTTATTGCTAAACAACAATTGGAGCATGATATTGGACACATGTTCTGGTAACATACAGAGTAAATATAACATCAGCGGAAGTCTTAAATTAAATCATTGGGTTCATAACACACAAGTCCCATAGGGATCCAAATAACCAGCAAGAAATCCTTCAGTAAATTTTGGAAATAGCTAACAAAGGAGGGTGCTTAAAATAAACCAGAAAGTAGCTCAATCATCCATGTTATATGCGCAAGTTAACTAATATGCAAATGTGATACGATATCGTCTCGCCATGCAGCCTTGATCTCACACACTGGTACCACTGACTGTGGATGTACCTAAGCCTGAAAAATGGTAAAAACAACGGTATGAGATTACAAGAATCTCAGTAGGGTCACGACATCATAAGATCTGCAGAAACCTTAAACACAAATCTCCCAATTCACATTAGATTATTCCTAATCAACTAAAGGGGATCACGTAAATCAAGAAATCAATCAAAGAGGTTAGGGCCGAATCCATGGTTGAGGGAGGACTACAAACACTTCCGAAAGATCAGAAGTACACAGGCAGGTGAAACTCATCAGATTACACTCGGCACTATAGAAGAAAGTCCATCTCCTTCCACCAGTGTTGTCCAAGACTTACTACAAGAAAGGTAGATGGTTAACACACAAACTAATTAGTAAGCCTATTCATTTTGTCCTCGAAAAGACAAGTCGACTAGCCAGATTTGGACAAGTCTTCCCTAGCCACACTGACTAGTGCATCACAAACCTCACTAGGATAAGGGCTTCCTGCCTCGCAAGGCAGGGATCTGGCCTCACAAAGATAGATATCCAGCACTACCTTGCTGGTTTGCCGTTCATACAACTTCCATACCGGTAAGAACATCTCCTCTCCCTAGGAGCATCAGCGTTTACCCCGAATGGCCACCGGAAAAGGATCCTGCCACACAAACACGTACAAGCACACACAGGCAAGTACAAAGCATAATACCACAACAGGGTATCCTCAATCATGTCAGAACACAATTAGCATATTCAATTCACAAAATATATGCAACCCAAGCACTCAATACCTAACTCAGGGGTTCGATATAGCCTATGAGATCCATATCTCATTCCGAATTTCATACTCTCACCCTATAATCCAATCGCATACAATACAACAAGGGCAGGTAACGAAAACATTAAGAAAAAAACAGAGGTCTCTGGAGAAACCAATGAGACGTAGATCCTACCTCTCTTGTCTCTGAACAAGAAGCTACTCCTTTTCCTTTATTAAGTAAATCCGAACCACCTAAATTATCACCAGGCAAAGACAAAAACAAACTAAGCATGCATATTCAATAGTCAATTGAATACCCTATTTCCTTACCAATACCACTCACCAAACCTATCAGAAACCAGTGATCAGACGCTGCAGGTGCCTCCCTCTTGGATGTGTGATGTGATAGCCAGGAACTTAACAAAATTCAACCTGAATTACTTTTCCAATTAACTATGCAAATTTCGTCGCTAAAAGTAGGACATAGGACGATTTCGACTTTAACCTTAGACAAAGAAATATTTACATCCAAACAACGATACATATATGGTTGGAAAGAGGATGAAGAGAGATTTCCAACAAGATATTATTCGCAGGGATCCGATGAACGATGAGTGAGTTATGCCGGTTTAAATTTTCAATGAATTTTGGCGGCTATAGGGAGGTATAGGGTTTTAGGCTTATACGAATTTGTATGTTTTTTATGAGAGATTTTTGTGGAGTTGGCTTCCTATTTATAATGAATGAGTATAGGATTATGAATACTACATTTAATCACTTTATCAAAATAAGATAACTTACCAGATAACTAAACTCTAAACTCTTTAATTATCTTCCCCTATTTTTAGCAATTTTAATCTCTAAGGCAATGATCTATCTATAGGGATAATCTTTAAGGAAATTATCTATCTATAAGGACTTAGATTAAAGGAGAATTTAAAACAGAATTAACTACTAAACAATCTTACCAATTTCGGCCATCACACATCCTTTCCTTCAGGGGCAGAATCGTCTTTTCACTTGCACTGGCTTATGGACTTTTAAGACGAATTCGGAGTCTCACACCTCCTGATAAAAAACCAAATATTTCTGGAAAGAGGATGAAGAGAGCTTTCTAACAAGCTATTATTCGCAAGAATCCGACAAAAGAGGAGAGAGTTATGCTATTTTGAAGTTCAAACAGATTTTGGCAATTCTGCTGAAATTTAATTTAAAGTTTAACAAAAAAAAAACTATTATGGTTGAAAAGAAGATGAAGAGATCTTTCCAACAAGCTATTATTCGCAAGAATCCGACAAAGGATGAGAGAGTTATGCTATTTTAAAGTTAAAACTGATTTTGACAATTCCACCGATATTCGATTTAACTTTTAACAAAGAAAAAACTAACCTCCAAACAATAAACCATATATGTTTGGAAAGAAGATGAAGAGAGATTTCCAATAAGCTATTATTCGTAGGAATGTTTGAAGTTCCAGAGGATTTCAGCAGAAATTGGCAGGTGTAGGGTTTTAAGGTCTTATGAATCTTGTGTGTTTTCTGTATAAAATTTTTGTGTGGCTGACTCCCTATTTATATAAAGTGGTTATGGATTTAAAATCCCTAGCTTTTGGCTTAATTAAAATAAGATAATTATCAAAATTAAATTCTATAATTATCCCCCCTTAAAGTTAAGGTTTTTATTTCCTAAGGTAACTATCAACCAATAAAGAATCAATTTAAAGGGAATTAATACCAGACCTAATTACTAGACATCTCTTACCAATTTCGGCCATCACACATCCTTTCATTCAGGGGCAAAATGGTCTTTTTTACCTTTATTGGCTTCTAGACTTCTAGGACTCAAAATTCAGGGTCTCACATCCTCCCCTCCTTATAAGAATTTCGTCCTCGAAATTTTAGCACAAGTACCTAAACAAAAAAATAAGGAAATTTTGCACGCATAGATTCCTCAGTCTCCCAATACTGTTCCTCAATTTGGCAATTACGCCAAACAATTCGTACCATAGGCACACTTCAACTACGAAACTGTCGAACTGAACAATCTAGTATGCCATCTGGCTGTACGGGATAAGATAGGTCTTCAGCGATTACAACAGGGGGTCCTTCGAGCACGTGAGCAGAGTCTTGCACTTACTTTCTCAACATTGAAATGTGAGATCCCGAATTTTGAGTCCTAGAAGTCCAAAAGCCAGTGCAGGTGAAAAGATGATTTTTCCCTTAAAGGAAAGGATGTGTGATGGCCGAAATTGGTAAATGTTGCATGGTAGTTAATTCTGATTTTAATTCCCTTTAATCTAAGTCCTTATAGCTAGATAATTGCCTTAGAAATTAAAATCTCTAAAAATAGGAGAAGATAATTAAAGAATTTAAATTTGATAATTATCTTACTTTAATAAAGACATTAAGGTAGTAATCTTAATTCCATACCTATCCATTATAAATAGGAAGCCAACACCACAAAAATCATTCATAGAAAACACACAAAACTCGTATAGCCTAAAACCTTTACACCTCCCTATAGTTGTCAAAATTCGATGAAAATTTAAACCATCATAACGCTCTCATCATTTGTCGGATCCCTATAAAAAATAGCTTGTTGGAAAGCTCTTTTCATCCTCTTTCCAACAATCTTTATTTTTTTGTAGAGAGGTTAGTATTTCTTTATCTAAGGTTCGGCGGCAGTGCCTAATCTTCTTGAACTTCAGAATAGCATAACTCTTTCATCGTTTGTTGTATCTCTACAAATAATAGCTTGTTGGAAAGCTCTTTTCATAATATTTCCAACCATATTTGTTTTTTTTTTGGATATTCGTATTTCTTTTTCAAAAGATAAGTTGAAAATCGGCGGCGGAATTAGGTTTTCAACGGAACTACCAAAATCTTCTTGAACTTCACAATAACATAACTCTTTCATCGTTTTTAAGATCCTTGCAAATAATAGCTTGTTGGAAAGGTCTATTCATCCTCTTTCTAACCATCTTTTATTTTCTTCGGAAGGTTACCATTTCATTCTCTATGGTTAAGTTGAAAATTGGCGATGAAATTAGGTTTTCATCGGCGACGGAATTCGGTTTTTAGATTTCTATAGTTTTTGTCTTTGGTTGATTTCTGTTGTCGTTTCGCATGTTCTTATGATTTCTTAGCATCTATTCATGATGTATAATCATGAATTTCTTTCTTTTAAACTTCTCTATGCTTAAAATCAAAATTGTCCCATGCCTTACTCATAAGGATGAAATTTGCATAGTTAATTGGAATGGTAATTCAGGTTGAATCTTGTTAAGTTCCTGGCTATCACATCACATATCCAAGGGGGAGGCACCTGCAGCATCTGATCACTGGTTTCTGATAGGTTTGGTGAGTGGAATTGGTAAGGAAATAGGGTATTCAATTGATTATTGAATATGCATGCTTAGTTTGTTTTCGTCTTTGCCTGGTGATAATATAGGTGGTTTGGAATTACCTAATAAAGGAAAAGAAGTAGCTTCTTGTTCAAAGACAAGAGAGGTAGGATCTACGCCTCATCGGTTTTTCTAGAGACCTCTGTTATTTTCTTGATGTTTTTTATACCTGCCCTTATTGTATTACATGCGATTTGATTATAGGATGAGAGTATGAATTTCGGATTGAGATATGGATCTCATAGGCTATATTGAATCCCTGAGTTAGGTATTGAATGCCTGAGTTTGTATATATTATGTGAATTGAATACGTTGATTGTGTTCTGACATGATTGAGGATACCTTGTTGTGGTATTATGCTTTGTACTTGCCTATGTGTGCTTGTACATGTTTGTGTGTCAGGATCCTTTTCCGGTGGCCATTCGGGGTAAGCACTGATACTCCTAGGGAGAGGAGAGGTTCTTACTGGTATGGGAGTTGTATGGGTGGCAAACCCCAGCATGCACGAGCTGGATGTTTGGTCCTTGTGTGGCAGGAAGCCCTTATCCTTGTGTGGTTTGGGATGTCCTAGTCCGTGTGTGGCTTGGGAAGACTTGTCCTTGTGTGGCAAGATGACTGAACCCTGTCCTTGTATGGCATGAAGCCCTTATCCTTGTGTGGTTTGGGATGCCCAAGTCCATTTATGGCTTGGGAAGACTTGTCCTTGTGTGGCAAGACGACTTACTAGGCTTACTGATTAGCTTGTGTGTTAACCATTTACCCTTTGTGCAGTAAGCCTTGGACAACACAGGTGGAAGAAGATGGCCTTTCTTCTTCATTGTCGAGAGCAATCTGATGAGTTTCACCTGCCTGTGTACTTCTGATTTTTCTGAAGTGATTGTAGTCCTCCCTCAACCATAGATTCGGCCCTAACCCTTTTTGATTCGTTCTTGAATTGTGTGATCCCCTTTAGTTGTTTGGGAATGATCTAATGTGAATTGGGAGATTTGTATTTAGAGTTTCTACAGATCTTATGATGTTGTGACCCTACTGAGATTCTTGTAATCTCATACCGTTGTTTTTACCATTTTTCAGGCTTAGGTACATCCATTGTCCGTGGTACCAGTGTGTGAGATCAAGGCTGCATGGCGGGGCGATATCGCATCACATTTGCATACTTGTTTACTTGCGCATATAACATGAATGATTGAGCTACTTTCTGGTTTATTTTAAGATCCCTCCTTTGCTTGCTATTTCCGAAATATGTTGGAGGATTTCTTGCTGGTTATTTAGATCCCTATGGGACTTGTGTGTTATGACCCCAATGATTTAATATAAAGACTTCCGTTGATATTTTATTCACTCCTTATGTTACCAGAATATTTGTTCAATATCATGCTCCAATTGTTGTTAAACATTAAAATAAACATGCTAAAAGTCGGAAGTTAATGGTAAGCCTGGTGAGATTCAGATAGGTCCTAGGTGTCATTTGGACTTATTTGGGTTTCACGACGGTGATGACCTTAATCGGAGCACATAGTAATAGTTAGGAATTGGGGTCGTCACATGAAACGTGAAACACGTTGTGAATTCTTTTCATATTTGGAGGTAAGGCAAGTTGGTATGCAACAGG
>JAEPBF010000321.1:0-15513 GCA_019739055.1 Passiflora organensis
CCTTATTATATCAGAGTCACATAGTTCAAAGTTTTTCTATCCATCCTAGAAGCACTAAGATGTACCGAGATTTGAAAGAGCAGTATTGGTGGCCAAACCTGAAATGCCACATTGCTAAGTTCGTTGCCCGATGCCACGTATGTCAACAAGTAAAGATCGAACATCAACGACCCACTGTACTACTTCAGTCACTTCCAATTGCAGAATGGAAGTGGGAGCATGTCACAATGGATTTTTTGGCCAGTTTGCCTTGCTCACAGCGAGGATACGATGCCGTTTGGGTGATTGTGGATCGATTGACAAAATCTGCATACTTTCTTCCTATACGTGTGACGGATACACCTGAGAAATTGGTTGTTCGTTACTTAGATGAGATTGTTTGAATGCATGGAGTGCCAGTTTCCATCGTTTCAGATCGTGACCCTCATTTCACCTCACGAGTTTAGGAGAAATTCCAGAATGTGCTGGGTTCAAGATTGAATTTCACTACAGCATTTCATCCCCAGACCGATGGTCAATCAGAAAGGACGATTCAGACATTAGAAGACATGCTACGAGCGACTGTATTGGATCAGCAAACCGGTTGGGATCGATGCCTACCGTTGGCAGAATTTGCTTACAACAATAGTTTTCATGTAAGCATCGGTATGGAACCTTATGAAGCATTATATGGAAGACGTTGCAGGACTCCCATTTTCTGGAGTGAAGTAGGCAAAAGATGCCTAGACAATCCGGAATTGATTGATCAATCAATGGAGCAGTTGAACTTGATTCGACAACGGCTAAAAACAGCCCCAGATCGGCAGTAAAGCTATGCCGACAATCGACGAAGGAAGTTGGATTTTTTGAGAGGTGGCAAAATGTTTTTGTAGGTTGCCCCATGGAAAGGAGTCCTTCGTTTTCAGCAGCGAGGTAAACTAGCACCTCGTTATATTGGTTCGTATGACATCGTTGAAAGAATCGGCCCTGTTGCATACCAATTTATCTTACCTCCACATGTGGAAAGAATTCATAACGTGTTTCACGTTTCAATGTTGAGAAAGTATGTACAAGACCTGCTCACGTGCTCGAGGAACCCACAGTCGAAGTTGCTGAAGACCTATCCTATCCCATACAAACTAGTTGCCATACTAGATCGGTTAGTTCGACAGCTTTGTAGTCGAAGCGTGCTTATGGTACGAGTTGTTTGGCATAATGGCCAAATTGAGGTATAGTATAGGGAGACTGAGGAATCTAGGGATGCAAAATTTCCTTATTTGTTTGGTTAGAAACTTGTGCTAAAAATTTCGAGGAACGAAATCTTACAAGGAGGGGAGTATATGAGACCCGAATTTTGAGTCCTAGAAGTCCAGAAGCTAGTGCAAAGGAAATATACCATTTTTTCCTGAAGAGAGGGATGTGTGATGGCCGAAATTGGTAAGGAATGTTGGTAATTATTTCTGGTATTATTCCCCCTCTTTAATTTTGTTCTTAATTTATTATAATCACCTTAGGAATTAAAATCCCTAAAATTAAAAGGGGATAGTTATAGAATTTTTAAATTTGGTAGTTATCTTACATTAATAAAGGACTTTAAAATAGTAATCTTAGTTCCATACCCATTCATTACAAATAGGAAACCAACCCAACAAAAATCATTTATAGAAAAACACACAAAACTCGTATAGCCTAAAACCCTTACACTCCCTATATCTACCAAAATTTATTGAAACTTTAAACCAACATAACTCTCTCAATCGTATGTCGGATTCCTGAAAATAATTAGCTTGTTGGAAAGCTCTCTTTCATCATATCTGTCCAAAAATATTTTGTTTTTTGTCAGAAGGTTAGCATTTCTTTCTCATAAGATAAGTCGAAACTCGGTTGAACTAACCAAAATCTTCTGAAATTTCAATGTAGTATAACTCTTTCATCGTTTTTCGGATTTCTAGAAAGTAATAGCTTGTTGGAAAGCTCTCTTCATCCTCTTCCCAATAGAGTTTTTTTTTGTTTGTACATTCGTGTTTCTTTGTTCCAAAGATAAGTTGAAAATCAGTGGTGGAATTAGGTTTTATGATTTGTATAATTTTTCCCTTGATTGATCTCTGATGTTGTTGCCCTTATTTATATGATTGCTTAGAATCCATTCATAGTGAACAATTATGATTTCATCTGTTGAATGCATGAAGTCAAAAATTGTCTAATGCCTTACTCTTTTGTGCCGAACTTTGCATAGTTAATTGGGATGGTAAATAAGGTTGAATCGTTATGTTTCTGCCCATCACATCCAAGGAGGGAGGCACCTGCGGCATTTGATCACTGGTTTCTGATAGGTTTGGTGAGTGGAATTGGTAAGGAAATAGGGTATTTACTTGGTTATTGCATAAGAACGTTTAGTTTTTTTTTTTTGTCTTTGCCTAATAATGACTTAGCTGGTTCGGAAAATATCTAGTAAGGGAAAAGGATAGTTTCTTGCTCAAAGACAAGAGAGGTAGGAATTCTACGCCTCATCAGTTTCTCCAAAGACCCTCGTTGTTTGCTTAATTGATTTTGGTACCTATGATTGTGAAACTGTATGCGGATTCATATTAAATAATGCATGCTTGAGTTGCGGGATTGAATTTAAGGAATTTCTAGGCTATTCCAAATCCCTTACAGGTAGGTTAGGAGTGCCTAGCTTGCATGTGTGATGTGTATTGAACATGCTGAATGTGATCTGACAGAATTTAGAATACCCTGCTATGGTTTTTGTGCTTTGTGCTTGCTTGTGTGCTTGTATGTGTTTGTGTGTCAGAACCTTTTTTCCGATGGCCATTTGGGGTAAACACTGAAGCTCCTAGTGAGAGGAGAGGTTCTTACTGGTATGGGAGTCATATGGGTGCCAAATCCCATCAAGAGCTCGCTGGATGACTAGTCCTTGTGTGGCCAGAAGCCCTGTCCTTGAGTGGCAGGAATCCCTTATCCTTGTGTGGTTTGGGAAGCCCTTGTCCTTGTGTGGCTTGGGATGTTTTTTCCTTGTGTGACAAGATGAATAGGCTTGATAATTAGCTTCTGTATTAACCAATTACCTTTCGTGCAGTAAGCCCTGAAAAATACAGATGGAAGGGGAGGGCCTTTTCTTTTTCATTGTCGAGAACAATCTGATAAGTTCTGCCTGTCTATGTACTTCTTATACTTTTCGGAAGTGTTTGTTGTCCCCTTAGCCTTAGATTTCGGCCCTACCTTTTTTGATTGAATCTTTTGAATTGCATGAATTCCTTTAGTTGCGTAGGAATGATCAGATTTTGTTCGGGAGATTTGTGTTTATGGTTTCTGCAGATCTTATGATGTTGTGACCCTACTGAGATTCTTGTAATCTCATTCCGTTGTTTTCACCCTTTTTTTTTTAGGCTTAGGTACATTCAGTGCTCGTGGTACCAGTATGTGAGATCAAGGCTGTATGGCGGGGTGACATGGCATCATTTTTGCATACTTGTTCCTTGATTACTTGCGCATATAACTTGAATAAAAATTGGACTACTTCTGGTTTATTTTAAATTTCTCCTTTGCTTGTTATTTTCAACTATGTCAGAGGAATTCTTGCTAGGTATTTGGATCCTTACGGGACTTGTGTGTTATGAATCCAGTGATTTAATTTAAAGACTTCTTCTGATGTTTTTACTCACTTCGTATGATACCAGAATGATTGTCCAATTATCATGCTCCAACTGTTAGTAAACATGTAGAATGAACATGCTAAAAGTCGAAATTTAGTGAGTAAGCCTGGTGGGATTCAGATAGGTCCTAGGTATCTTTGGGATTGTTTGGGTTTCATGGCGGTAATGACCTTATCGGAGCAAATATTAATAGGTAGAAATTGGGGTCGTTACTTATAAAACCACAAAACCACTAAGCTTTGAACAATCGAGCAGTGGAAAAGAGAGAAGCTTAATATGAGTGATGGATTGGAAAGAGGGAGTGCACACTAATCAAGAAAGATTGATGGCGCCACAAAAATATCAAGAATAGGGCTTGATGGCATAAAAAATAAAGGAGTAAAAGATAAAGATTTTTGTTTAAAACAAAAGCAACGACAGTGACTAGGATAATTAGATGGACTTAAAAGGGATTATATAACTCGACCTCAAAACTCTAGTGGACTCGGATTAGCAAACTCGGCCCAAATATACCCGAATGTGCTTTAAAAAGGTACGACTAAGACCTTACAGTATAAAAGGGCCCGAAAACAAGTTCAGGTCTGATAGGGGCAAAACAGTAATTTTCCACTATCTCGATTTTCGTCTCAGTCAAAGTGTCAAAACATACACATGGACCATTATAACAAAACTGACTGGACGTATAACTAGGACAAGATTTCACAATCTAGATATGAGATCGATTCTAGAGAATATGGCTACACCTTGGAGCTGGTCAAACAAGTCATCGATGCATGCCAAAGGGTACTTATTCTTCGCGGTCACATGTTTCAGCTGCCGTTAGACGATGCACAATAGCAGCGAACCATCTTTCTTCTTCACGAACAAGACAGGTGCTTCCTAGGGTGTCACACTAGGTCAAATGAAACAACGATCCAACAAATTTTCAAATTACATTTTTAGTTCCTTTATTTCTGAGGCGTCATACAATACAAAGGAATGGAAATTGGATTCATACCAGGCACTAACTCAATGCCGAATTCCACTTCTCTTGCTTGTGGAAACCAGTTATGTCTTTGGACACACATCCGGAAATTCACGAATCACTGAAACAGAATTCAGATACGAGGATACTTTGGACATATCATGGACACATCAAGATACAAGGATTCTTTAGCAGTGCATCCATTGCTGATTAATCGTTTCGCATCAAGCCAGGAAATCATGCAAGTTGAAACAACTCGCCTACCACCTTCAAAACAGAATCGACACCATTAGGAAAGGTGGACATACATACTTGGTAAAACACTCCTTACGGGCTTGATATTTTTCCAAATAGTCCATGCCTAAGCTCATATCCAGCTCTCGGATGTCCAATGGAATTAGATTCACCTAAGGTACGTTTAGACCCATAAGTATAGCACAACCAATGTAGATTAGATCAGAAATCAGTCGCTCTCCCAAAGGATTCAGAAGCGTAATAGGAGGAGACAATGGAGGCTGAGGCTGATCCATGCTAAGTGCTATCCTTGGACTTACAAATGACCTGTTTGCTTGGATCTAAAAATACTTTAGCATTTTAAGAAAAGATTGAAATACCTATCACCACATCAGGGCTAGCATCAGTATCAGTTGGGTGAATAACCTCGTTTGTCTTGGTTGCGCCTCTCTTGAGGATTCATTTGGTGGTCCTCTTGGTGATGGTGATGGTGGTTTTGCATTCCTACCCTCGGCTTGCATTTGGTGCACCTGTGATACACCTTGATTTCAGGCAGTCCCTCTGAATATGTCCCATCTCGCCACAGTTATAACATTGACGTGGCTGTGAAATCCACGTAGATCCATTAGAATTCGGACCAGAAAAATTCTTCTAATTGTTACCTCTATTGCCACCATTTTTTTTTGAAGGATGGGACCTTAAAGAATAGTGTCCCATATGTCAATTGAACTACAAATCTCGTCTAAAAGATTCGTCACTAGTTGTTATGGATGGCGTCCTGGTTTGTATGATCTTCTCGACTTCAGTCACAGCAACAATCAGCTTTTGCAAATTCTGCGCCGGTGTCGTACCAACGATGGTTGTGAGGTCAGTACTTAGCCCATCCTAAAATTGTCTTGCAAGCTGGTACGGTGAACGATCCTCCACAGGTGCAAATCGAGACAATTCCCTTAATGCCTTTTCGTACAACATCAAATGGGTGCCCTGTTGAAGCTTATAGAATGCTTGTCGCTGTTGCTTTTATAGAATCTCTCGTCGAAGTCATACCTAAATTTTTCCCAAGTAGACAAACAATTTCCGAATTCCAAACTCATAGTTAAGAACCATGCGAGGACTTCTCCTTCAAGTAGGTAAATAGAGAAGGAAATCTTGTCATCATCTGAGATATTTAAGAATAAAAACACTCAGCACTCACTCACTTAGGGGATAATACCGAAAGTAGTCTGATGCTAAAAACCTAGTTTGAATTATTTGAATGATGTGTTTGATTATTTGACTTGCTGTGTGTTTATGTGTGCTTTTAGGCATTATATAATTTGATGTGTGTTGCTGAGTTTTGATAGGTGATTTTCTGTGTTTCTTATCATTGCCGAGTATGTGTATGTTGTTGGTGCATGCTGCCGAGTGTTCCTATCTGATTTCTAAGGTAGCGGAGTATGTGTTTGTGTGTTGTTGCCATGATTGCCGAGTATGAATTATGTGAATCTATGCTTGCTGAGTGTTCTGATGAGTGTTGTCGAGTACTTGTGTATGATTTGTGAGTGTTGTTGAGTGTAGTTATAGATGGTACCGAAGGTTTTAATGATTTTTACTGAATGAATATGAGTGTGTTGATGTGACTGCCAAGTGTGCATTGCATGTATGCATGTGTTTCCCGAAACTGGTATACTTTTGTGCATGTGTGTTTTGTTTTCTAGCATATGCGTATCGTCCAGTACACGTCTCTCCACTAGGTACCACTTCTTTTCCTAATGTTATTATTTAGTTATGTGTTGAGTAATGATCGTGTGTTTGTATAGTATGGCAAGGTTGAATGCTATAAAGGATCGATGGGGTAGGTATGGGATTCAGGCCGAACACTATCCTGTTTGAGCAAAAGGAGCAGAATGCACAAATTGAGAAGGGACGGCAAGCTGAGCTTGAAAACCAACCTGAGCCACTAGCCACACTAGCCATCGATCCTATAATGGCAAAAATTTTGAATGTGTTACAAGAGATTGTTGTGAACCAGCAATGTATAGAGGCACAATTCAGAATGCTCTTGCACCTGTTGCCTGTGGAAGAACCTATTCCTCCACTTTAACCTATACAGCTGGTGCATCCTAAGGAAGCCGAGAGACTTCCAGTTGTTATAAGGAATTTGCTAAAGGAAGCTCGTCAACTGGGATGTAAAGATTTTAGTGGTTCAGCTGGAGCCGTAATAGCTCGTGAATGGATCGACACTTTATGCCAAGTGTCCTTGTTCTTACGTATCTCGGATGATGACAAGGTTTCCATTGCCACTTTCCTACTTGAGGGAGAAACCCTCACATGGTGGACAGCTGTGAGCTTGTGATTCAGCGATCATTTGTCTACTTGGGAAGAATTTTGTTTCAAATTCGATGAGAGATTCTATACGAGATTCCATAAAAACAAGCAGCGACAAGCTTTTTATAAACTTGAACAGGGCACCCGTTTGGTGCTAGAATATGAAAGGCATTAAAGGAGTTGTCCTTGTGTGGTTTGGATCCCTTTTTCCTTTTGTGGCTTGGATGCCTTGTCATTGTGTGGCAAGATGAATAGGCTTGCTGATAGCTTTTGTGCTAACCTTTATCCTTTGTGCAACAAATCCTTAGACAACACAGGTAGAAGGGGATGGCTTTTTCCTATTGCCGTGATGATTGATGAGTTTTTCCTATCTGTGTACTTCTGATTTTCAAAAATGTTTGTAATCAAACCTCAGCTTTAGCTTCCAGCCCTAGACTTATTGTTTGATTCTTGAATTGTATGATACCTATTAGATATGTAAGGATAATCTGATGTTGTTTGGGAGATGTTTGTTTACGATTTCAGTAGATCTTATAATGTTGTGACTCTACTGAGACGCTTGTAATATCATTCTATTGTTTTCACCATTTTTCAGGCTTAGATACATTCGTTGTTCATGGTACCAGTGTGTGAGAATCAAGGCTGTACAGCGGGGCGATATCGCATCACATTTGCATATTGGTCTCCTTGGTTGCTTGCGCATATAACATGATCATTGATTAGATTATTTCTGGTTTTTCAAGTTCCTCCTATGTTTGATTATTTCCGGATTATGTTTGAGGTTTATTTGTTGGAATTTTAGATCCCTACGGGGCTTCTGTGTATGGATTCATTGATTAAATTTACAGACATCCGCTGATGTTTTATTCACTCTGTATGATACCAGAATACTTATCCAATATCATGCTCCAAACATTAAAATCTTAAAGGAACAAATATACTAAAATTGGAACTAGATGGATAAGCCTTGTGGGATTCAAATAGGTCCTATTTTTGACGTGTTTGGGTTTCACGATAGTAAAAGTCCCATTAGGAGCAATTCTAGAATATAGGAATTGGGTCTTTACAAATGCATACTCGACACTCACATCAACACACACATTTTCAGTCGGCAACAATCATTAAACCTTCGGAAAACATGGATTCACACATCATATTCTGCCATTAATATAAAGAAACATACTTTGACGTGCCTACAAACCAATCACAAGTGTATGGACACATTTGGAACCATATATAAGTACACTCGGCAACACTCGGCAGCAATGCATGCATCAACAACACACATTCGGCAATAAGCATAAAACACATCACAATTATTTGGCACTTCCACAGCACATACTCATACACAAAAACACACAACAAGTCACACAACCAATTACATTAATTAAATGTTTCAAACTAGGTATTTTAGAATTAGATTACATTCGGCATTAATCTTCTAAGTGTGAGTGTGTTCGCTTGTACCTTTCCTACAAACATAAAAACAACAAACAAGTTAGCAGATAACAAATTATATTCCCTAAACCAAGCTCTGCTACAAAATTTGTAAGGACCCCAAATCCTAACCTATTATTATTTATTCTTACCGCCGTGAAACCTAACTTGCCCAACTCATTTGAATCCCACAAGGCTTACACATCTAATTTCCGATTTTAGCGTGTTCATTCTTTGTACTTATAACAGTTGGAGCATGATATTAGACAAACATTCTGGTATCATACGGAGTGAATAAAATATTAGAAAACGTCTTTAAATTGAATCAATGAAACCACAACACACAAGTCCCACAGCGGTTTAAAAATCCATCAAGTAATCCTCCAATATAATCCGGAAACAAAACAAGCAAAAGAGGTACTCGAAGAACCAGAAAATAGTCCAATCGAAGTTCAAGTTATATGTGCAAGCAACTAAGGAAATAGGAATGCGAATGTGATGCAATATCGTTCTGTCGTGCAGCCTTGATCTCAAACACTGGTACCACAAACATGGAATGTACCTAAACTTGAAAAATGGTGAAAACAATACGATGAGATTACAAAAAATCTCTGTAGGGTCATAATAATATAAGATCTATAGAAATCTTAAACAAACATCTCCCAAACAACATCAGATCAGCCTATACAACTGAAGGGTATCATGCAATCATCATTCAAACAATTCAAAAGGGGTAGAGACGAAAACTAAGGCTGAAGGTGGATTACGAACACTTCCGGAAAAAAAAAATTACACAGGCAAGTAAATCATCAATCAATCTCATCAATAAGAAAGGTCATCCTTTTCCGCCTGTGTTGCCTAAGGTTTTGATGCACAAAGGGTGAAAGCTTAGCACACAAGCTAATCAGCAAGCCTATTCATCTTGCCAACACACAAGACAAGGCATCTAGCTAGCTCATAGGACTAGGCATCATAACCAGAACACATGATTAGGATATCTAAACCATAAAAGGATAAGGGCATCTTGCCAGTATACAAGACAAGGTATCTAGCCAACACACAAGACTAGGCATCTAGCGAGCTCATACTGGGGATTACCACCCATACGACTCCTATACCATTAAGAACCTCCCCTCTCCCAAGGAGCATCACCTTTTACCCCGAATGGCCACCGCAAAAGGATCCTGACACACAAACATGTACAAGTAAACACAGGCAAGCTGTGAGGACCCGATCCCGGATACCGGACCTCACCGCCGTAGGACTCGAATTTACCCCACCGAGGGACCAACCAGAACCCTACAAGGCTTCTCTTACAAAATCCTTAAAGTTATAAAATTCTGGTTGCCGTTTATCAGCAATACAATCAAGTTTATTGGATTCTCATATATTCAAGGAAACCCTTACTAACTCATGAAAACTTGTTTGAGCATGGTTCTAAAATCTTTGTATTTGTAAGGGGTTTCAAAATATTTATTAAAAGAACAACTTAGATTATTTCAAACACCAAGTTGCGGAGTTGTTTAGCGGAAGGCTTTGTAAAAGTAAAAAAACAAAACATTTATTTTGAAAACACAATCCGGGAAAATATTTCAACAAATAAATAAAAAGAAAAAAAACAATGGAAAACCAAATCAACCCAAAAAGGATGAAAGTCCAGTCCAAATTATTTATTACAGTCCAAAATATAAAAAATCAAAGAAATGTAAAATGCATGCAAACCACAAACACAACTGCATAGCCATAGTTCAGCACCTACTGTCCAATGTTCTAGGGGAGGCTAGGCTTCTCCTCAGCTGAACCTGAAAGGGATAACAAATGGGGGTGAGATCACTAGGACCTCCGTGAGAGACACAGCATCATAAGCATTCACGGGGAGTGAGTAGAGGCAATACGAAAAACTTTTTCTTTTAAATGCAAGTATAAAACCGGTGTAAGTAACAAGAATAATGAAAGTTCAAAAATCAGACTCAACGGTCTAAAATGAGTGGTTACGGTAAACGCATCATATCGTATCGAGAAATCCCACGGGACAGACATAAAACACCACACGAATCGGTTCGGCGCGTAGAACCGTCGGAGGCCCAATGGCAGTAAAGTTTGAGTTATTACAAGTTATGTATAAATGTCCCACCGCCATTGTTGTCTGTGGAGCGGAGGGAATACACACGTCCTCCACACTCCATACTCATGACCTGTGATCAAAGGTCACATAACACAACCATACAACTCCCTACGGTAAGAATCGCTCCCCTACTACGGGACGTCCGAATACTTACCTCGCATTGGCCAAGCGCTTCGTGTAATTCACGGTATCATATCTCTCATATATATACCCACCAACATGCCCCAAAATTCATAAAATCATTTCAATGGGATAATTTACACATGTTCAAAACATCATACAACACGTGTATAGAAATGGTAAAGTAACAAAAAATCATGCTAAATCATCTTTCATAAATTTTTTCAAATATGCATCCTTGTAAGTTCTTAACACCCAGATCATGCCAAAACAAAAAGGGAAAAATACTTAGAAAATGACATGTGATACTCGACAACATCAAGTGTAAACATCACCCATCCAAGTTTCTATTCTTCATCTTAAACACATTTAAACATGTGGGTAGTTTTCACGCATATTTCACAAAACCAAAAACACATACATAAATATTAATTTTCAAACACATGCCGAGTACATCACTAGTCACAATTAAACCATTTCAAGCATGCCTCATACTCAAAACCAAAACAAAATCATTTATGTAAACTATATTAAAAGTGAGTAGCCGATCAAACCGATGATACGAAGTCTCCCACCTTTTGTCTCTGATCACGGAGTCCTTTCCTACAAGCCCTGCTATGCCTACCATGTTAGGATCCATCAGATTCATACTCAAAGAACACTTATGAATCTAATTGACCCAAGTATATATATATATATATATATATACTCATTTAATAAACAACTCACCTTGATGTATCTTGTTTGATTGTGATACTTGTGGGTCTAAGGGTACTTCCGATAGGTCAAACTTAACGATTTCTAATGAAATTTTTATCGTAGATTCCTGACATTCTGAGAAGAACGTGGATATTAAGAATGAAAAATTTGGCTGAGTAGAAAAAAAAATAGAAAATCTACAAGTTTCGGAAACTGTAGGGTGACGAGTTTGGTTTATGAACTTGGGGGATGAATTTCTGGGTTCAGTCTTGAGTTTCTTGGCAGGTTGGTTCAAAGAAGAGTTCAAGGTATCAGAGAGGATGTTCAGAGAGGCTTAGAGAAGGAAGAAAATTGAAGAAGCTGGGTATCAAGATCAAGAACAGATTAGTTCTACATATAGAAGAAAAACTCTGGTTGGAGCAGCACTTGGTTGGATGATTGGATTTCAGATAAAGTTTTGGTATTTCAGGTGAGACTTCTGGTGACTTAGGTGTACATTCAGGCAAGCAAGAATAGACCAGAAATTGAAAGAAAATGCATGCCAAAGATAGGGAAAGTCGGACTCAAGAGGAAACACACAAGAGAAACCAGAATTTGCAAGATGGTGAGTGATCAAAGGGGTTCCCAAACCAATGGCAATCAGATGAAAGTGATTGGGAATCTTGCAATGGCAGACAAGGGTAAGTGGAGAGGTGTGTTTTAGCTGGAAAAGGAGAGAAACATTCTGGTGGGAGGGCCAGGAAATGATGCTTAATCAAGTGTGTTAGGGAAAGTTGAAGTTTGAATTAATCATGTGTGTAATGTCTAGTTAGGTGGGTAATGAACCAAAGGAAAATTCAAAAAGATCACCACCAGGAGAGGAATTCCGACTTTAGCTTGAAAGGAAGAGCATCAGGTATGAAAATGGCAGACAACTTTGATTTAGAATGTGGCCTACACAAAAGGTTAAGCATGTGAAGGCAGATTTGAACAATAATGGCATAACTAGACACTCAACTTGTATAAACACATAAGGGACCCAAATTATGGCTGTATGTGATGTGGATCCTGAGGTAAGTATGGTAAGGTAATGTAGGTTTAATCCAGGTGAAAATCTTATGTAATTACCCACTGTAATTGCTGAGTTACGGTACGGTAACAAAAATCAGGGATTTACGGTGATCAATTTTTTTTGTGACTGGTGTATCTGATTTTACTCTATGATGATTGTCTAATTACATGGACAATTTAATCAATGTAGAATGAGTACATTGGGCCTTAGGAAATTTCCGAATGGACTTGGGCCTTGGGAATGGTAATTGGACCGAAAATATGAAGATACGAATCAAATACGGGCTGCAGCAGTTTTACGATCGGACAATTCGTAAAACTGCATCATATAAGTAGTGTATATTTATGTTTTTGAGAAGTTACATGGCCAAGGATCTAATTACTCACTTTTACCTTTCATAGGGTTACTCAGATGTCTAAGGTTCACTCAGGTCCATCTAAATCGTAAAATGTGACCGTCACACGGTAAACAAAACTCATCCGGAGTACTCGAAGGGGTGGGGACTTACCAAGCTAATATGGTAGAAATGGATATAGTAAAAATTTAGGCATTGCTGAAATGACTCATACGGGCGTCGAAGTCATTAGCTAATAGGTCTAGTACATATCTAACACTCACAATGCTGAAAAATAACTTATACGATAAAAATAAGCAAAATAGAAAGGAAGAATAACTGTTGAAAACCTCTAAAAGAGCGAGGTCTCACACAAGCACAAAGCATAATACAAAAACTAGATATCCTCAATTATGTCAGAACACAATCAGCATGTTCAATGCACACAACACATGCAAATTAGGCACACATAACCCATCTAAAGGACTCGACAATGCCTAAGTAAGACTCAAATCAATCCGCAACTTCTGCATATATTACCTCACATATGCTTATACAATAATACAAAGACATGCATCAAAAATTACAGCCAACAACAAAGATCTCAGGAGAAACTGATGAGGCATAAATCCTACCTCTCTTGTCCCGGAACATAAAGCTATTCCTTTTCCTCTATTCAAAGGATCTGAACAACCTATAACATTATAAGGCAAAGACAAAACCAAACTAAGCATGCATACTCAATAACCAAGTAAGTACCCTATTTCCTTTATAATTCCACTCGCAAATCCTATCAGAAACCAATGATCAAATATCGCAGGTGTCTCCCTCTTGGATGTGTGATGTAGTAGCCAAGAATTTAACAAGAAACTACTTGAATTACCCTCTCAATCAACATACAACTTGTGGGATTCAGATAGGTCCTGGTTCGGACTTGTTTGAGTTTCACGGCAGTAAAAGTCCCATTAAGAGCAAGTTTTGGAATTTGGGATTTGGGTCCTTAAAGGTTTGGTAGCGGAGCATGGTTTAGGTAATATAATTTACTGTATGCTAACCTGTTTGTTGGTTTTGTGTTGTAGGTAGGTACATGCGCACCACTCACTTAGGAACTAACAACAAAAGTGATCTAATGTAAAAAGGGGTTGATTTGTAAGATTTAGATGATGAAATTGATAATTTGACTTGTTGGGTGTTTATGAATGTCTTATGCATAATGAATGTTTTCTGTGTTTTCTCTGTTATTACCAAATGCATAAGTGTGTCCTATGAAAGTCCCGAATGTGTTTTGTTGCCAAATAATTGCAATGTATTTTATGATTATTGTGAAATGGGTGTTGTTGATGCATGCTATGCTACCAAGTGTCCCTATGTGATTCCTATGTTGCCGAATGCATATGAATGTATTTGCCTGCTTATTAATGTGTTTTGTCGAGTGTGAATTATATGAGTATATCAAAGTATATACATGTGATTGGTTTGTAAGCATATTGAAGTATATCCTAATGTTGTTTTGCCAGATTGCCGAGTATAACTTATGTGAATCCATGATTGCCGAATGCTTGATGATTGTTGTCGAGTCTACATTTACAAGTATGCATGTCTTTTCTAAAATTTGCATACTGCATACTTTGTGTGCATGTGAATTTTGTTTTTCTAGCATATGCATATCGTCCGGTGCACACCTCTCCACCAGGTATCACTTCTTTTCCTAGTGTTTGCATTTGGTTCCGTGTTGAGTAACGATTATGTGGTTGTATAGTATGGCAAGGCCGAGTGTACAAAGGGATCAACAGGGTAGGTGTGGGATTCAGGCTGAATAGAAACCTGTTGAGCAAGAGGAGCTAAATGTACAAATGGAGCACGGAGGGCAGAACAGTCTTGGGAGACTAAGGAATCTAGGCGTCTGCAAAATTTCCCTTACCTATTTGCTTAGGTATTTGTGCCAAAATTTTCGAGGATGAAATTCTTATAAAGAGGGGAGGATGTGAGACCCAAATTTTGAGTCCTAGAAGTCCAAAACCAGTGCAGATGAAAAGATCGTTTTGCTCCTGAAGAAAAGGATATGTGATGGTTGAAATTTGTAAGAGATGTCTAGTGATTGTTTCTGGTTTTAATTTCTATTTGATTTGGTTCATTATTGGTTGATGATTACTTTAGAAATAAAATCCCTAAAATTGAGAATAATTACAGAATTTAATTCTGATAATTATCTTACTTTAATCTAACCTTTAAGGTAGGGAAACTAATCCAAACCACAAAAAGATATGGGCATCTTGCCAGTATACAGGACCAGACATCTAGCCAGCACATAGAATTAGGCATCCAATGAGTTTTTGGTAGGGACTGCCACCCCATGCGACTCCCATACCAGTAAGAACCTCCCATCTCCCAAGGAGCATTAGTGTTTATTCTTAATGGCCATCGGAAAAGGAACCTGATATACAAACATGTACAAGCACAAAGCATAATAGCACAATAGGTATCCTCAATCATGCTAGAACACAATCAGCATGTTCAATACACACAACATACGTAAATTAGGCACGCATAACCTATCTCAAGAATTCCACATTGCCTAAGTAAGCCTCAAATCATTCCACAACTCAT
>JAEPBF010000318.1:0-15183 GCA_019739055.1 Passiflora organensis
GTGTAATGTCTAGTTAGGTGGGTAATGAACCAAAGGAAAATTCAAAAGGATCACCACCAGGAGAGGAATTCCGACTTTAGCTTGAAAGGAAGAGCATCAGGTATGAAAATGGCAGACAACTTTGATTTAGAATGTGGCCTACACAAAAGGTTAAGCATGTGAAGGCAGATTTGAACAATAATGGCATAACTAGACACTCAACTTGTATAAACACATAAGGGACCCAAATTATGGCTGTATGTGATGTGGATCCTGAGGTAAGTATGGTAAGGTAATGTAGGTTTAATCCAGGTGAAAATCTTATGTAATTACCCACTGTAATTGCTGAGTTACGGTACGGTAACAAAAATCAGGGATTTACGGTGATCAATTTTTTTTTTTTGTGACTGGTGTATCTGATTTTACTCTATGATGATTGTCTAATTACATAGCCAATTTAATCAATGTAGAATGAGTACATTGGGCCTTAGGAAATTTCTGAATGGACTTGGGCCTTGGGAATGGTAATTGGACCGAAAATATGAAGATACGAATCAAATACGGGCTGCAGCAGTTTTACGATCGGACAATTCGTAAAACTGCATCATATAAGTAGTGTATATTTATGTTTTTGAGAAGTTACATGGCCAAGGATCTAATTACTTTTACCTTTCATAGGGTTACTCAGATGTCTAAGGTTCACTCAGGTCCATCGAAATCGTAAAATGTTACCGTCACACGGTAAACAAAACTCATCCGGAGTACTCGACGGGGTGGCGACTTACCAAGCTAATATGGTAGAAATGGATATAGTAAAAATTTAGGGATTGCCGAAATGACTCGTACGGGCGTCGAAGCCATTATCTAATAGGTCTAGTACATATCTAACACTCAAAATGCTGAAAAATAACTTATACGATAAAAATAAAAAGGAAGAATAACTGATGGAAACCTCTAAAAGAGCGAGATCTCACACTTGCTTCAGGGCTTCCCATATTTTGTCCAACTCCTCCTGATGGTTATGGCTTGAAGAACCCCTCTCGTAGGTGGCTCCTGATCTGTGGTCAGATCCTCGGTGGTTGGTCTGTTGCTCTTGCGCCCCGCCATCATAAGGCGGGTTTGGATGCGTTATGATGGCGGCAAATTCTGGGTTCCTGCGGTAAGGAGGGACATACTGATTGTATGCGTTTGCATCTTGAATCTCATTGTTGAGGACTTTGGGGCACTGGTCTGTACCGTGATCACGGTTCCCACAGAACTCACATGGCCTTGCTTGAAGTTGTGAAACATATTTATGGAATGCGTTGCCCACGGTTTTGTCGATTATCTTCTGTAGGTCTGCTTCTGCTATGACCGTGGTGGCTGCTGCAGCTGTTCTCGTGGATGATTTTGGAGGTGATCTCCCTCGCCTTACACGATGCTTGGCTCCCTTTATCATGTTGAGAATAAGATCTTTAGCTCTGCGGGAGTCAAGGGAGAGCAGGTAGCCATTAGCAGAATGATCTACAGCACTTCTAGTCTCGTCGTCCATACCATGATAGAAAGCTTGAAGCAACTGGAAATTAGTATAGCCATGTCGTGGGCATGCTGAGCAGAGTTTCTTAAATCGTCTCCAGTAATCATACAAAGTCTCTGCGTCATCCTGTCGAACCACAGCTATTTGCCGTCTGAGGTCGTCTTCGACAGAGGGTGGGAAATATTCGTATAAGAACGCATCTACCATTTCATCCCATGTTCTGATGCATCCAGGGGGCATCTCGCTAAGCCATTCTTCGGCCTCTCCCTTTAAGGAGAAAGGAAACGATCGGAGCAATACCTGATCCATGACCAAACCTTTTGGCTTAAAACTTGTACATGCCATCTCAAACTTTCTCAAGTGTTCGTTTGGGTCTTCACGGGCTCGTCCATGGAAGAAAGGCAACGTTTGAAGAAGTCCAGGCTTCATTTCATAATTAACATCTCTATCATTCTCGTGGATGATGCACATCGGTCTTCTAAATCTACCGGTGCCTCCCATTTCTTCCATTGGGATGAGTTGAGCGTCATCCTCTTCTTCGTCAGCTAGAAAGGCATCGAGTACCTTGTAAGGTCGTCTTCGTTCCACCTCATCATTCACCTGAGGAGGCTCCTCATGTGCTGCTGGTGGGTCCCCATGATTCCTTGCTCTATTCTGGTTATCCGTCATTGGTAGATCCGGTATATGAGTTGGAGAAGGGGGGTTGCTTGATGATGAGTCGACCGTGATCTCGGTGTGGTCACGGTCACCTGCTTGATGAGAACTTGATGCCGTGGAACTGGATGCAGCAGACGCGAACCAGTCTCGTCTTCTTCTAGAGTTGTTCAGCCGACAGGTGGATTCAATTTCTGGATCGAAAGGTAGTAAGGGTCCTGTCCGGCCTGAACGGGTCATATACTGTTAAGATTTCCAAATCTTGAGTTGTCGTCTCCCCGGCAACGGCGCCAATTTGATAGAGTGTCGCAAGCTCACCAAAATAATCTTCCTCTTCTGAATAGGTAGCTAGTGATAAGGAAGGTCGAATCCTCAGGGAGATGGTTTTAAGAGTTGGAAATCTTTGAATCGGCCGTGGTCACGGTGTACCCACGGTCGATGAGGATGAAGGGTTATAAGCCCTTAGTGATGAATAGAGGTTGTGTAACAAATGTAATGTTCCGAAAGTGAGAAATAAAGGTGTAATTCGGATGTTTGTGATGATCCTTGATTTGGTTCACACCGAGACCTTCCCGTGATCACGGGGCTTCTAGAGATGTACTCGCGTCTTTTCTGTTGGATTCCAGTTAATGGGTTGCTCAGTACGACTGAGCACTCCAGGGGGAAAGAACGTCCTTCGCCCTTTCGTGTCCTACTTTCCAGAAAACCTCACCTCCGGATTAACAACGTAGTTAATCCGAGTATGCCCTCCATCACTCGTATTTCACTCACCACCCACGATTACAGTGATTGGCTTCTAATTTGTTATGGAGTTGATCACTCACCATAACATCAGTATATTCAAGAATGATGAGAGATAACAAAAAAAACTGAGTAATATATTGTACGGGACCTCACAAGGGTTGGTCCGGTAAATGAACTAAATCAAGGAAAGAATAAGTTTAGCCCTCCATTCGGTTCTGGAGTAAACTTTGGAACAATTCTAAAACAAAGTGAAATCTCCTCAATTTTTGTCCTCCCCAACCACAAGCGGTCGGGGTCTCTATATACTATCTATCAAGATCTCGCAGGATCAGAAACAGATTACTGCCATATTAGTTAGGATCTCCCGAGATATCAGGTCAGATTCTCGGTCCGTGGTCACGGTAAGATCTCCGATCTTCCAGGCAGCAGCTATTATCAAATCGCGGCTCCTGATTCTTCTTCGCGAAATCTGCCTCTAAATCTCCAAAATATCCTGTGAATTCCTGCTTTCAGAGAAATCTTGTAAGATACCAGTAATAACTCCATAACCGCATATATTAGGAAATAAAAAGTGCTAACCAGCCGATTATTACGCAACATAGAACCGCATATAATCATACTATCACTTTCTTAAAATAAAAGAGCATGTATTTAAACAAACATCTCGACACAACAAAATAATCACGAAGTGCAATTACAAATAGCAGAAGTCTTAAATCTCACACACAACAGGCCACACGGCCCCTAACATGCTTTATCCGAATAAGTCCAATCATCAAAACCCAAGAACAACAAAACATATCCAAGGCATCATGCTCATCTCATATATCGCAAACTCAAAAGAATACATCAATATCCAATAGCATGCATCAACCCAAGCCCACTAAGGGGTCACAATGTCAAGGAGCAAGCATGCAAACAGGATAAACAAGCATAACCAAATCCAAAATACAAAAGAAAGTGTGGAGTTTTCAAACGTATCATATGCAGTAGTCCAGCCCTATGACAAACCAGAAACCTCGACCTAAAAAATAGACGGCTACACAGGCGCTAGGGGAGTGAGATCTCGAGGACCTCAGTGAGAGTCACAGCGTCATAAACAATTCCGGTGGAATAGAGGCATATACGAAAACCAATATAAATATTTTATAATCAAAACCACTGTAAGTCACATGATACTAATCGTGTAAGCAATATTATATTTAAATATGATCGAATACATATGCATGAGTTTGATAATATCAACATGTATCTCAGGCTCATGCCCAATAAGTATATAAATCCCAAAATCACATTCTCATGGGCTACTATGCCCAAAAACTATCGGGGTGGACCTCTAAAACCGCTTCACATACAACCTCGGCCAAAGGGAAATAGGAAGCCCACTGGTGGTTAATTAAATGCACCTTTCCAAAATAATAATAAATCCTCTACCACCAGTGTTGTCCTCGGGAAAAGTGGAGAAAACAATTATCGCACGTTTCCCAACTCACATACAACTCGAAAAGCCCGAAGGCACATGTAGCCTATCCCATCACCTACTCCCACAAGGCATACATAACTCATTCATACTCCTAGGCAAGGGACTATCCTTCTATCTAAGGATACTCATCCACTTACCTTCGCATTGGCCAAGCGCAGTCCGTCAATTCCAAGTTATACCTAGCAATTATATGTATACGTATTCTTTGCAAACAAGTAGAACAAATCCCAAATCATGTTATAATTTAAATAAAATGTAGAACACTCAAAATCAACTCAAAGGCTCCCTAGGAGCCCCAACCATTCAAGAATTCGATGTATATGAATATTCTCAAACGCATTTTAATCACATCACAAACATGCATATAGGTTCCATAATAAACATTTTATGCATCATAAATATGCCTCACACATAATGAACCTAGCATGTCGAGTCATTCATCAATGCACGTATTGCCCCTATTCAAAAACAAGCATTTACCAATTTTAATTAATAAAGCAAAATATTTCCGTGCATGTAAATGAAACATAGTCTCCCACCTCTTGACGCACCGACGATTCAACGGCTAAGCCTTTGCCTCTATCGGTCGCCGAAGCACCACCTAAACAATCATGCACACAAAACCACACTAAGAACAAAGCCGAAAATAATAAACTCGAAAAATGACCAGAATTAAAAACAACCTAAGAGACCCCTTAAACACTCACTCTAAGTCCAAAATTACTCAATACAACCTCTAGAAACTTAAACCACTCAATTCCTTAAGAAAAACAACGAATTCCTTCACATACTCAATCGATCCTAAGCTCAAATCCCAATTCTAAGCTCCGCCAACATCAAAATTGGTTTCCTAAATCGACAAACCTTCTCTACAACACACAAACAACTTAACTCAAGCAATGACATCAACCAATTTCATCAAATTCATCAAAAACACAAAATTCCCGAATTTACCGAAATGTCATCGAATACTCAAAATGATCAATCATGGATCAAATGATGTTTTCGAGCAATCTAAAGTATTAGACTATAACAATGAACATCTAAGCATGCTAAAAAAATCACAAATCGGACAATAAAGTGAAGAAATCAAGCAAAAACCCCTAAAATCCGAATTTACAATAATTGCTCTAATTAAGGCAAATTAAGCATAAATGAACATATTACCTGAGGAAAAGAGGGGAGAGGGATTAAGTTAAGCTTTTGGAACAAAACCCACTCCTTAATTTGAAAAGAAAATGAAGACTGAAGGTTTGGGAGGAACTTTCGGCAAAAGGGGAAAAAATGGGGGAGAAAATAGCTGAATGGGAAAAGTGCTCACTCATGTGAGCTGGTAAAGTAGGAACCCTTTTTCGTTTTTTTTTTACTTTTGACATTTGACTTTGACTTTGACTTCTTTTTAAATTCACAGAATTTGAATTGATTATAAAATAGCTCACATATGCGTGGGCCAAAATAAAATTTAAAAGCTCAAAATGTAAAAATCAGGATTTTAAAACGTAATTGGGCTCGAGAACCGAAATCGGGCCAGCAAAATGTAAGTCGGCCCAAAGACCTACGGCCACTCAAAACAGGCCTCCAAAAACTTATGTGCAGATCAAAAGAATAAAATGAGGTGTATCCTCTGGACTCAAGCCTCGAACAACGCACCAATCGACTAATTAATCTAATGTACGTTAAAATTCCGAAATGACACGCTGTGCAAATTATCGACACACCACCAACGACATGACGTTCTAGACATCCTAAACTTGACACTTAGGCTCTATGACTATGTCCAGGTCACTCGGTCAAAAGGTCAACTCTGACAATCACTTGGTCAACTCATTCAATTTTACCAATCCGAAAAATCTGACTGAATTCGAGTGCTGACTAGATTCTCAAAAGTACAGGGTCTCACAAACATGGTTAAGGAATTTAGGAGTGTTGGCTTACTTGTCCGCTGGAGGGATTGTAGCTTCTACTATTTTAATAGTTTGTGTCTTTTGGGTTGGCGAAGTTGATGGAGTGAGGTTCCACGAGAGAGGTGAGCTTTGGAATTGGGGAGGATTGACAATGGCCCTAAGTCTCTACACCTTTTGTTATACTGGAATCTCTGTTTTCCCCACACTGGCCATTTCCATGAAAGATAGAAGCAAGTTCCCCAAGGTAGCAGATACTACACAGAATTTTTAAACAACTTTTCAATAACTGGAAGTCTTGCATTCTTATATTACTCTCCTTACATCGTGTTTCATCATTTCAGGTTTTGCTTTTCTGTTTTATGGCAAGCACCGCCATCTACGGATCGATGGCAGTTCTAGGCTACCGTATGTATGGAGAACATCTCATGTCTCAAGTGACGTTGAACCTTCCTATTCAAAAAATTAGCTCGAGGATAGCAATATATACCACTGCAGTGAATCCTCTAACGAAATATGCAGTTATGATAACGCCAATTTCAACAGCCATTGAGGATACATTCCTTATTCACAACAACAGGGTTTTCAGTGTCCTCCTCAGAACAGTAATTCTGATCAGTACAACCGTTGTGGCACTTACCGTTCCATTTTTTGGCGACGTAATGGCTTTTATCGGTGCATTCTTGGGTGTGAATACCGCGATTATATTCCCATGCATATGCTACCTTAGGATTAGCAAATCGGCCACAAGTTTTGGGACAGAGTTGGTGGGAATTGTGTGTATACTAATTTTTGGGGCTTCTGTTGCCGTTGTAGGTACGTTTACTTCCGTCAGGCAAATATGGACTCATTTATGATGCCCAGCCGGAATCAGGAATTTCTACTTTGGAAACCAAAAATTATAAACAATAAATGTTACCCAAAAAGATTTGCAAAACAACAAGATGTTCAAAACCAAATTATCTGTGGAGAAGCTTTATTATATTTATATTCTCCACATTTATCTTGATGCATCATTTCTTGTGCATGTAGCTTGCGCTATATATATATATATAGGGTTATCGAGACCTATATTACCGTGCAGAAGCAACAATTTCACCTCACCTTTTCGGAACAAAATCTACTGAAGCTATCTCTTGTTTCTTGGCAGAACTAGTGACTTCATTTTAATTACCACAAAATTAACTTTGACATCTCCAGTTGTCGCTGAGACAAACGCCATTGTCTGCCATTAGATCTGTGTATTAGTGCAGCTTTAGTTAATTATACATGCTGCTGCTTATCCTGCTATACACGTGTGCCCGATGAACCCCACCCAAACGCTAAAATAGCCTAAAGTTGCACAAGATTGTTTAGTGTTTGTCACTGTATATATTAAAAAATGGATATGCATGTTGAAATGTCGCATCACTAGCTCTATGGCTCCAATAAAGCTATCATTCTTTCTTCTTTGAATCCAGCAGCATCGATCACCTTCTTTATCGTCAATCCACTTTGTAATTCAGCAGGGTCCTTTTAACAACCTTTAGATTCAGCTCTTTAGAAATATTAGTAAACAAATTCAATTCTGACAAAAGCATGCATCTTGATCAGTGGACATGGATAATGTTAGATGCAATTACATAAGACTGATAACTGGCTGTGTGAACAAAAACGAGGAGTTATTTTTTTTTTAGAATAAAAAAAGAAAAAAATGAAAAAAAAACGAGGAGTTATTAAAGCATCCCTACCAAGATAACGTTCTCTTTTCTGCAATTCAAGGATTGACAGAGGGAGAGATGGTGGACGATTTTGCGACTCCTTGCCTTTCATATACTGCTTTTGGTATTTTGATGATGACACTTGATGATGATTAAAGGATTTTGAATGTTGACTTACACCAGCCCCATGATATTGATTGGGGACCCCTACCGAATAGGAAGTAAAGAGATGGAGACTATTACTATGGTGCAATGTTTTGAAAACCGGACCGGACCGGCCGGTTCAACCCGGTTGAACCGGACCTGGTACATGATCCGGTTTTGAAAACCGAAAACCTAAAAAAAAATAATTTTTAGTAAAAATTAAACGGATAAAAAAATTAAAAAAATAAAAATTAAGAATATTAATTTTTTTAATATGTAGTTTGATATATTAATTTTTAAAAATTAATATTATAATATTTTTTAATATATTAATTACCAGTTTAATTTTCCGGTTCTTAAACCGGTTATTTCCGGTTACCTCTAAAACCCCTGACCCCTTAACTTCACCGGTTCGAAGACCGGTCCGGTTTTTAAAACCTTGCTATGGCGGGCTGTTTATCATATACAATTATCCAATAGTAGTAACATTGATCTGATATTCCAAAACCTTTGCATTTGGGTATTTATGAGGTAGAGGTGATTCCATGAGAGTGGATTCTTACTCGGATGACACTTGGACTCGTGGATATGAAAGTTTTGGTTGACTTATGAGATCATTCGTGTCTTTTCTTTTCTCAGTTTAGTGCTTCGAAAAGCAAGATTTGCATTTCAAAAAAGAAATAAAAGAAAAAATTAAGAAATTCCGAAAGAGAGAAAGAATGACAAAAGAAAGAATCTGATAAACGTGATCAGCATTTTCAGAGGCGTTTCTTTTCTTATTTCCTTCAGATCATGGGTCACATGTGAGTAAGAACCTACGAATTTCTAAATTCTTCGCTTTCAGTGTATTATAAAAATTACTGTCATCCTCCTATCATATATACCTTTACGGAAAGTGGTTGCCTTCAGAGATGGGACCCCATAATGTTATTTTGCTCACCTGTCTACCACTTCTGTAATTTGGATGGACGAATTATACAATTAGAGGTAAGAAAATTACACTACAGTATCCATAAATTATTCTAATGATATGGACAGCAGCAAAACGGATCAAATTAAGATTCCTGCCGTGGAATTTATGGAACTCACCAAAATGTGCGGACGGAACTTTTTAAGTGTTGCCTCTCTTGATTTAGATTTTCACTTTACAGATAATATATATATAAAGGATTTCCTTTTCCTAATTTTATTATTAAGATTCACCGCTTAAATGTTGTTTGGTAGATAGAATTATCTAAATTAAAATCAGAATACAATAGAAAATAAAATTAATTAATTTTATATTAATTTTTAATTAATTAATATATTAAATAAATAATAAATCTCATCTATTATTCCATATTTCTCTTTGTCAACCTCCAAACATGTCCTTACCGTGTCCCTTAAACAACAAATGATTTTGGAAACTCGTGATTGAGGTGGTCAGCAAGGGACCCGTCTCTCACATAAATAAAAATATAACATAAGCCATAAGGTAACATCAGCTGAGACAAGCTATAGCTTTTCCGTGATATGCAAGCGACAATAGGGAAAGAATCTTAATTTGATGGATTAATTATATTATGTGTAACATATTATACCATGAAACTATATTATGGTAATATAAAATTAATTTATAATTAACTCACCATTCCAATTTATTCATGCTGACTATGATGGATTGTTGCTGAAATCGCCTGGGAGATTTGTGGAAGAATATGGAGGGAACTGCTGGTTGGGTGAGTTTGATTTTCTCAGCTTGGAGGATCTTCTCAAGTCATAGACTTATGAATGTAAGATGCATGAATAAACAAAAAGATTCCTTAGACATGGCACACGTCTGTCTTTGATCTTTCTGGGGTGAGTGGGTTTCCTTTTGGGAAATAAGCGGTTGGGACTTGGACCATCATATGTAGAATGCTCGTCTACTCATCTTCACTATTTCTTATTATAAACCATGAAATTTTAGTCTGAGTTTTGAGAAAGTTTATGGAGATAACTTTATGCCTGATGCGATCGTTTCGTGTCTATATAATACCATGCATTTTTGCAGTATATGCAACAAAAAATGGGCTGCCTGCAAGCAACAAAAGAAGTGGAGAGCCAAAACCAGCTCCCACAATCTCAGGAACCGGCGGAGAAAGGCACCACCATTGTTAGAACATGTTTTAATGGACTCAATACACTATCAGGTCTCTCTTTTGTTTTCCCTTAAATTCTACTTATAATGTCCTGCGTGTCTTTTTTACTCTTGTTTGGCCTGTTTTGGTCGTGGCTATTGCAGACACAATTAACATGTAACTGCCATTCAAACACATCATTGTGATATGTATAATCAACACAACCAATGTTGATGTATGCATCTAACTAAGTCAAAGTTCTGTTTGATTCTGTGAAATAACCAAGAGTATCATAGTCTTGTTACCAACTGCTGTCATAACAACAGATTATGTTTTTTAAGTGATCGTCTTTTCTCCTGTATTACAGGTGTAGGTATATTATCGATTCCATACGCACTTTCTCTAGGAGGCTGGTTGAGCTTGACCATTCTTTTTCTAGTGGCTGTCCTCTGTTGGTACACAGGATTACTTCTGAAACGTTGTATGGATACCGACCCTGCAATCAGAACATATCCTGATATAGGAGAGAGAGCTTTTGGATACAAAGGAAGAGCTCTAATATCCATTTTCATCTATCTTGAACTGTATTTAGTAGCTGTCGAGTTCTTGATTTTGGAAGGCGACAATCTTGACAAGTTGTTTCCGAACATGGGTCTCAAAATTGCTGGACTACTAGATATTGGTGGCAAGAAAGGTTTTATTCTGCTCAGTGCTCTTCTCATCTTGCCAACCACATGGTTAAGAAGTTTAGGCTTGTTGGCGTACGTTTCCGCCGGTGGGGTTGTCGCATCTATAGTTCTAGTGTTCTGTGTTTTCTCTGTTGGTGAATTCGAAGGAGTGGGGTTCCACGAAAGGGGTGTGCTTTTGAACTGGGGAGAGTTGGCCACCGCCGTAAGTCTCTTCACCTTCTGCTACTGTGGCCATTCTGTTTTCCCGACACTGGCCAATTCCATGAAAGACAGAAGCCAATTCCCCAAGGTAACAGATACCATCCAAAACTTTGAATATAATTTTCAATAATTGGAGTTTTGTATCCCATGACTCTCCTTAACTTGTGTTTACCATTTCAGGTTCTACTTTTCTGTTTCAGTGCAAGCACCGTCACCTACGGATCAATGGCGGTTCTGGGCTACCTTATGTATGGAGAATATGTGAAATCTCAAGTGACGTTGAACCTTCCTGTTAAAAAAGTTAGCTCAATAATAGCAATATATACCACACTAGTGAATCCTCTAACTAAGTACACAGTTATGATTACACCAATTGCGACAGCCATTGAAGATAAATTCCTTTTCCGCAGTAACAGAGTTCTTAGTGTCCTCGTCAGAACAGTAATTCTGATCAGTACAACCGTCGTGGCACTAACCATTCCATTCTTTGGCTACGTAATGGCTTTCATCGGCGCATTCCTGAGTGTCGCTGTCTCGATGTTGTTCCCATGCCTTTGTTACCTCAGGATTAACGAAACGGCTAGAAATTTTGGGATAGAGTTGGTGATAATTGCTTGTATATTGATATTTGGATCTTTTGTTGGCGTTGTAGGCACATATACTTCTGTCAGACAAATATTGACTCTTCTCTGAGTTCGGGGATGAAACATAATCTTCTACTTTGGAAGCCAAAAGCTGTTAAGCAATAAATGTGACGAAAAGATGAATGTACAAAACAATTTGTACAAGATCAATTCGCTTGTTGACAAACTTAATCATAATTCAGTAATTTACGCACTGTATATATTAAAAATATTAATTATTACGTTACTTTCTTCATTTTTATGTTGTTTTGAAAGAAAGAAATTTACTAATATTTATATTTATTATTTAAAATAAATATTATTATTCTTTTTATTAAATAATTTATGATTGGAAGAGATGATTGTTGAAATATATTTTTGATTAATGGATAATTTTGTGTCCAGAAATCAATGTGAGGTGTTGCGTTCTTTCGCTTACCAAACACACCGGAACTTATCCGCTCCCCTACTGGTGTCTTCGCAACTGTGTATGGTCGAAATTAGAATGGCAGCAACTCCATCCACTCCGCTGATCCCGCTATCTTCCCCGAAATACAACCCAGAAGCGTCTTTCCATCCTCTTTCTCTTCTATCCAGATGCACCTTTCTAAACCAACTCAAGCAAATCCAAGCCGTTGCCATCAAACTCATCTCCAACATGACTTCCACGTCCTCACCAAATAAAGGGAAAAGACCATAATAGAGAATGTGAAACCCCGTCCCAGTCGGGTGTCCAATCAGCATAGTATTAGTGGTCCACGTGTACGTTTGACGTGTTGACCGGGACGAAAACCGAGACGGTAGAAAAATTTTCGTTTTGTCCCTAATGGACCCGGGCTTGTTTCCGGGCCTGCTTAATTCTTTAGGGCCTCCTTCGTAGCCCTTTTTGTATTTTCGGGCCTGTTTAATCACTCTAAGGCCCCTATTGTACTATTTTAAGCCTATCTGTCTAATCTAGCCAGAACCCCTACCCACGTTTCAGACATAGCCTGTAACCGTTCATTACCAGCTCTCTCTTCTTTTTACGTCTTCTCCAATCTGTCGCCACCAATCGGGTGTCTTCCTCCGTACCACGCAACAAGCATCTTTAACCGCTTCCTTTCTTCCCCTGCTGGATTGGCTGTCAGGTTTGTAGGTTAGTGAGGGAACGGTAGGGATCTCTTTACGTATTTTAATTAGGTTGTGGTTTCTTGTCTGATCGTGGTCTGATTCAGGTGCATCTGAGTCCGCGTATCGTGATAAGGCAAAAGAGATTGCCGATTGTTCATCTGCACGTCAGGTAGGAGACTACGCCTCATCTGTTTGATCGGCTGTTGTTCGTCCTCGTTGTTTGTGCGTTCTAGTGTTTATTTGTTTTTCCCGTGATCCTGTGTTTGTGCGTTCTTTGTGGATTATTTTCCCTTATCTGTTGTGTTGCTTGATATGTTTCCCCTTTCCGTTGGGACTGATTTCTACTGATCAAATTCGGATACCCTGCCAATTGATTTATTCAGCGCTGGCCACGAACGGGATCAAAGCCGCGCCCCTGCCTTTCTCTTTTTCGTTCGTTCGTTCCTTCCCCTCAGCGCCAAGTACTTCTTTATTTTCTTCCCCTCGTGTAAAGCAGTTTGTGTCTGTTTTTTTTTTCCATTCGCACCTAACCTTGTTGCCTCTCAGACCTCACCTATGTTTCCTTCCTCTGGTACCCAACTCACGCCTGTGACGAACCTCTCCTTCTTATGCTTCGTGCGCGATCCCCCGAGATCTTCATCTGTCATTTCCTGGCATCTCCGATACCCAACCATCTATTTTTCTTCTCCTTCTTCACGTGTTCCCCTGTTACTTCTTTCCCCAATTTTCCCTATTCTTCCCTTGCCTGTCGAGTGTGTGTGGGTGCCTTCTTCTTCTCCGTTCATTTCCCGGCGCACGTTCTTCATCTGTCCCGACTTTCGTTAACAGCGGGTGAAGCACCAGATTTGTGCTCCCTTCTTTGTTCCTTCCGAGTGCCGCGAGCTTCCCTCTACCAGTTTCGCGGGCTCTTCTCGTTGTTTCCATGTCTCATCTCTTTCTTTCTTCTTTTGGTTCTGTGAACTGTTCTCCTCTGCATTCCCGTTAACCCTTGCCAACATCTCTCTCCTTCCTTTCACAACGACGAGTGCTCTCCTTTCTCCTCCATGATTTCGGGTCATTTCAAGTTCCTCCTCCTGTGAAGCTGTGTACCAAACGTAGCTTCCTTCTTCCCTAGCGGTTTCGGTTCCTCGTCCTCAGTTCGTGTGACTCGTGCCTGGGTTCCCTTTCTCTTTCAGTGATGTTGGTTTCCAGTTCTCCCGTTGAAGATTTCACCAAATAAAATTATAAATTAGTTAGTAATAAATTATGAAAATGGGACCTAAGCCAAATTGTTCTTGATCCCATTTACGTGAGTGAGATAGGTCCTCCTTTCTCCTTTTCGATTTCTTTCCCTTCGCATTCAAAGCTTCGTACCAGGCATGCATCGAGTTCTTCTTCAGCAAAGACTACTCCCCTTGTCGTGGGATTTGCTAAAGGAATTAATTAATTAATTAACTAATAAATCATAACATAGGGTGAATGTCTAAAAGTCTTTTCTTTTAGGGTGAACGTCTAAAAGTCTTTTCTTTTATTCACTTACGGGTTCTATGGAGAAATTTTGTTTCTGATTTTCTAAGTATTGGTATTTGGCTTAACTTAAATTTTTAGGTGGGTTCATAATGGATTGTGTGGGTTAGGCAAATATACTAAGTTTCAAAACTATCGTTTTGGTATTACGAATTTTATCAAATATGTTATTAACGTATTATTGTGGGAACTATAACGTTTGACAAAAAATGCCGTTTTATGAACCATCTACATGTTTCATTTTGTGTATCCACAGTTATTATAACGTTCGCTTGGCCAATGCGAGGTGAATATACGGAATCCCAGTGATAGGGGAGAGTTGTTTACCTGTTCGGGAGTCGTATGGGTGTTGTGTTCGGTTACCTGCCACGTCTTCGCAGGTTGTTACGTATTGATTATGGAGACGGGTATGATACGTGTTTTGTTTTTTCTACCTAGTCTCGGACAACACTGGCGGTAAGGGTTACGTATTTAGTATTTTTCTAAAAATATAAAATAACACCGCCAGTGGGCTCCAGGTTTCCCTTGAGCGGGGGTTATTCGATGAGTGTTTTTACCATGTCCATCCCGATGGGTTTTTGGTTGGCATTTTTAGCCGTGTTCAGTTATGAGTTATTGATTTATAACCTATGGGTCTGAAATCATGTTATACATCAAACGTGTAAAATTCCATATTCCTCGAGTTGTTCCGTTTCCGTCCTTGTTCGTATAGTGATCCGTTTCCTTCCCTTCTTTTTTTGTATTCTCGTTTTCCCCGTAGGACATATGATGTTGTGACTCTTACTGAGATTTTATCTCACTCGTTGATGTTTCTCCCTTTTAGAGTAGTTCGTG
>JAEPBF010000319.1:0-15147 GCA_019739055.1 Passiflora organensis
AACTGCATCACACTTACGTTGCACATGCATAATCCAGTGTAGAGTTTTGTCTAGTAGTCTTGTTCTGCTCTTGGGATCATTGTATGAGTATTGTCCAGTTGGTAGAGATGTCTTTTGGTAGACCTCGTAAGATAGTTGGAGGCCGAGGAGATCGTGCTCAGCAATAGTTTCAGATGAGAGGTCAGATGCCCTAGGCAAATTGCTGAGGTACAGCAGCCACAGGCAGCACAGTACCCATATCTAGTTTAGATGTTGGCAGCTATTCAAGCCTCTTTGCAGCAGTTGGTATAGGGTGGAGTAGCCCAGCAACTATAGGCCTTGCCACAAGTAAAGGTTCATGCATCGATACAACCAAAAATAATTGTAGAGCTTGAGGTATAACCCGAGCCCAAAATTTAGCAGGTTGAGACACAGGGTGCCAAATTTCCCGTCCAGGTGTCCAAGTTGCTGAAGGGGGCTAGGCATTTGGGTTGTGTTATTTTAGTAGTGATGCTATGGTGGCCAAGGTGTGGAAGGACAAGATTGTGCTGATAGCTCAGGACCTGAGGATATCTGCTGAGGACAGGGTCACCTTAGCTACTCGGTTATTAGAGAGGGATGCAGACATTTGGTGGAGCGCTGTTAGAGATAGGTTTGGGGGTTAGCTCACTTGGGTAGAGTTTAAGAGAGAGTTCGACATGAGATACTTTCCATAGCACTTCCAGAATAACAAAACTCCAAGTTTTACTTGCTTCGCCAGGGGAACAATTCAATTTTAGAGTATGAGATCAAGCTGAGGGCATTAGCCTATTTTATGCTGGAGATAGACCGAGTTGGTACAGTGATGGCTAGTCGGTTTAAGTTGGGCCTCAACCGAGACATTCGCATCGTTCTGGGTGTGAAGACCATCGGTGACTTCGAGGAGCTTGTTGTGGATGCCATTAAGGCAGAGGAGATAGTTTAGGGATAAAGTAGGCAAACCTCGAAAGCTTAGGGACTTTATGCCTGGTAAGAGTCCCTTGAGGGAAGTGGTGGATTTGACCATCAAAAGAGAAGCAGGGTGTCTACCCTCGACTTTATAGTACAGACTCGTTTGTAGGGCATATCTTCTTTTATGACTGCACACAGCTGACACAGTCTGCTTTTAGTATCAGCAGGCCAGTAGGGCATCTCAAGTGTGGGAACTGTAGACAAAATCATCCTTTTCCATGTCCATAATCACCTAGATGTTATGCATATGACAAATTTGGGCATTTGACTAGAGATTGTTCTGGGGGTAGCGCATCAAGAGTCATAGCTTCTTAGCCTTGATTTTCGGCATTGCCAACAACTCAGATGTTAGGTGTGAGCCATATGGGTTCACAGGGATCTTTGAGGCCACATACTAGATCACAAGAAGGTCTACCATGCGGTAGCTAGGCTACAGGTCAGACTTATTAGTAGCAGCAGCAGAGGCCATAGACACGTCTATTCATATTGGCAGATGTAGAGACATGTACTAGTCCATATATTGTTATAGGTACTATTATAGTATTTTCTTATTATGCTAGAGTCTTGTATGACCTCAGAGAGAATAGGTATTTTTTCGGTTCTAGAGTGGTTAGGAGTGTGGATAGACTTTTGTCACCCATAGAGCCACCCATAGTTGTGATGCCTCACTAGGTGAGTAGATGACTTGTAGTAGTGTGTAACCGGGTTGTTGACAGTGGAGACAGTGCAGCTAAAGGCAGATCTAATACCATTGGATTTTGAGATTTTGATGTGATAATGGGTATGGATTGCTTAGCTAGATACAGAGCTCGTATGGAGTGTTTCACAAAGAGAGTGAGGTTCAATCTTCCGGATGGGACAAAGTACTACTTTGAGGGAGACAGTAAAACCTCTTGAGTTAAGCAATGTGCTAGTGGTCAGGAAGTATGCAGATGTTTTCCTTGAGGATGTTACAGGATTCCCTCCAGCCCGATAGATCGAGTTTTATGAATTGATGTCTTTTTGACTGTTTAGCTGGGTTTCTTATCATTGTCGAGAATGTGTATTTGTTGGTGCATGCTGCTGAGTATCCCTATGTGATTTGTTATCATTGCCAGGTATGTCTTTATGTATTGTTGTCAAGTTTGCCGACCATGTGATTGATTTGTATGCAAGTCAAGTATGTTTTGTGTGAACCTATGCTTGCCGAATATGAACATGTGTGAGATATGTTTGTTGCCGAATGTATGAGATGTGGTTTTGCATGATTTCTGTGTATGGTTTGTACTGTTGTTGAGTGCTTATGTGTGCTGAGATAATTTCCGAGTGTGCATTGCATGTGTGCATGTGGTTTCCAAAATTTCCATACTCGTATGCATGAGTACTTTGGTTTCTAGCATCTATCGTCCGGTGCATGCCTCTCCACCAGGTACCACTTCTTTTCCTAGTATCGTATTTAGTTATGTGTTAAGTAACAATCGTATGTTTGTATAGTATGGCAAGGTTGAACACTATAAGGGATCGACGGGGTAGGTATGAGTTCAGGCCAAACAACAGCCTGTTGAGCAAGAGGAGCCGAATGCACAAACTGAGCCCAAAAACCAACCTAAGGCACCAGCCATCGATTATGTGATGGTACAAATCTTAAACGTATTGCAAGGAATTTATGCAAATCAACAGCGTATGGAGCGCAACTTCAGAATGCTCCTCGACCCGCGCCTGTGGAAGAACCTATTCCTCCACTTGAACCTGTACAGCCAGCACATCCTAAGGAGACCGAGAGATTTCCCATAATGATTACAAAACTATTGAAGGAAGCTCGACAATTGGGATGAAAAGATTTCAATGGTTCAGCCGGAGCTGCTGCCGCTCACGAATGGATCGATACCTTGTGCCGAGTACAGCTGGCACATCCTAAGGAGGTCGAGAGACTTCCCGTCATGATTACAAAGCTATTGAAGGAAGCTCGACAATTGGGATGTAAAGATTTCAATGGTTCGGCCAGAGCTGTTGCCGCTCGCGAATGGATCGATACCTTGTGCCAGTATCTTTGCTTTTTTCTAGATGACAAGGTAGCCATCGCCACTTTCCTATTGGAGGGAGAAGCCCTCCATGGTGGACAGCTGTGAGGTTGCGATTTGGCGATCGTCTGCCTACATGGGAAGAATTTTGATATGAATTCGACGAAAGGTTTATACGAGATTCCATAAAAGTGAGCAGTGACAAGATTTCTACAAGCTTGAACAGGGAACCTGTTCGGTGCAGGAATATAAAAAGGCATTAAAGGAATTGTCCTGATTTGCACCTGAAGAGGATCGCTCACCGTACCAGCTTGTGAGACGATTTCAGGATGGGCTGTGTACCGAACTCAAAACCATCATTGGTACGACACCGGTACAGAATTTGCAAGAACTAATTGTTGCTGCGACTGAAGCCGAAAAGATCGTGCAAACCAAAAAGCCATCTGCAGCCACTAGTGGTGGATCCTTTCGCGAGATTCGAAATTTAATCGGTACGACCTATCATTTCAGGTCCTATCCTCTGAAAATTAACGGCAATGGAAGTAACAACAAGAATAACTTTTCTGGTTGGAATTCCAGTGGAACTACGTGGAATACTCAGCAACGTCGATGTTACAATTGTGGCGAAATGGGGCACATTCAGAGGAATGCCAGAGCGAGACGTATCAGGCACATCTATTGGCGGGCCGAGGTGGGTATGCTAAGCCAACAAACCGCCAACACGCGCACCAGGAGGACCACCCACCGGATCCACAGATGAGACGCAACCAAGACCAACAGGCTATTCACCCTAACTGATGCCGAGGCTAGTCCTGATGTGGTGACAGGTACTATTTCAGTCTTTTCTCAAAATGCTAAAGTATTATTAGATCCCGGAGCAAATATATCATTTGTAAATCCAAGGATAGAACTTAGCATGGATAGACCTCTTTCTCCTTTGACTCCTTCTATTGCGGTTTTAACTCCTTTGGGAGAGCAAGTGAATTGTGATCTAGTTTACATCGGTTGTGCTGTATGTAATGGGTCCGAATGTACTTGATGTGGATCTAATTCCATTGGACATCTGAGAGCTGGATGTGATTTTAGGCATGTACTGTCTGGCAAAATATCAAGCCCGTATGGAGTGTTTCACCAAACGTGTGTGGTTCACTTTTCCTGATGGTGCCGAGCATTGTTTTGAAGGTGATAGGCGAGTTGTTCCAACTTGCATGATATCCTGGCTTGATGCAAAGTGACTAATCAGCAAAGGATGTACTGCATATCTTGCGTACGTATATGATATTTCCAAAGAATCCTCGGGTCTGGATTCAATCCCAGTGGTTCGCAAATTTTTAGAAGACATAGTCGGTCTACCACCAGTAAGGGAAGTGGAATTCGGCATTGAGTTAGTGCCTAGTACGAATCCGATTTTCATTCCTTCGTACTGTATGGCTCCTGCGGAAATGAAGAACTAAAAATGCAATTGGAAGATTTGCTGGATCATGGTTTCATTCGACCTAGTGTGTCACCTTGGGGAGCACCTATCTTGTTAGTGAAGAAGAAAGATGGTTCGCTGCGATTATGCATTGACTATCGTCAGCTGAATTGTGTGACTGTGAAGAATATGTACCCTTTGCCACGCATCGATGATTTTTTCAACCAACTCCAGGGTGCAGCCATATTCTCCAAGATCGATCTCAGATCTGGATACCATCAATTGCGAGTTTGTAGTTTTGATCAGAATTTTATAAAAGATTTTGAAGAAATTAGGAAGAGACTAGTGAATGCTCCTATCATTATTACACCAGATTGGGAGCAGGAATTCAAATTGATGTCCAGTGACTATGCCATTGGAGCTGTACTTGGGAAGAGAAGGAATAAGATGTTTCATCTTATTTCTTATGCCAACAAGACTTTCAATGAAGCCCAGGTAAACTATATTATTATAGAAAAAGGATTGCCGGTGGTGTATGCATTCGAAAAATTTCTGTTCTACCTTATTGAATCGAAAGTAATTGTCTACTTTGACCATATTTCGACTAAACACCTGATGGATAAGAAGGACTTTAAGCCATGCTTGATCTGTTGGCTACTCTTCTTCAGGAATTTAATTTAGAGATCAGAGATAGAAAGGGGGCTGAAAACCAGAAGTTTTAGCTCTGAAAAATCTTGATCCTTGGTATGCTGATATAACCATTTACCTGGTGTGCAAGACAATTCCTTTTAAATTTTCTACTAAGCAAAAGAAGAAGTTCATCCACACCACCAAATTCAACTTTTGGGAGGAGCCTTTCCTATACCCCTAGTCCAAAGATCAAATTATCAGGCGGTGTACCTGAAGAAGAGTTCAAGGATGTATTGAGGCAGTGCCACTCCTCCCAATATGGTGGTCACTTTGGTTTTGATAAATTGCAACAAAGGTACTTGAGTCTGGTTTTTTTTTATCATCTATTTTTCATGATACATACAACTTCTATAATATGATAGATGCCAGAGGACTGGTAATACAGAGAGAAGTAATGAGATGCCCTTGAACTACATGCTTGAAGTCGAATTATTTGATGTTTAGGGGATTAACATTATGGGTCCCTTCCCGTCATCATATGGAAAAAAGTACATTTTTCTGGCAGTTGAAATGTATCCAAGTGGGTTGAAGCTGAAGCCTATAAAATAATGATGCCAAGGTAGTTATGAAGTTTCTAAAAAAAATATTTTTACCAGATTTACGGCTCTACAAGCTATTATAAGTGATGAAGGAAGCCACTTCTGCAGCAACCAATTCAAGACCCTATTAAAACATTATGGGGTCAGACATAAAGTAGCTACGTCACCACCCCTAGACCAATGGCCAAGCAGAAGTTTCTAACAGAGAAATCAAAAGAATAATGGAGAAGACTATTGGTCCTACAAGGAAAGTTGGTTGAGTAAACTAGCGGATGCTCTATGGGCATACAGGACAGTTTATAAAGTACCATTGGGTATGACACCGTTCCTATTGGTGTATGGTAAGGCATGCCACCTACTTGTGGAACTGGAGCAGAAGGCTTATTGTGCAATTAAGAAGCTGAATTATGATTTGCTAGTAGCTGGTAAAAATAAATGTTACAATTAAATGAGCTAGATGAGTTGACCAGCAGTCATATGAGAATCCTAGATTTTACAAAGAAAAGATAAAAAGATGACATGACAAGCATATCAATTGCAAGGTATTCAAACCAGGTATAGGTATTGCTATTTAATTCCATACTAAAGCTATTCCCAGGAAAATTGAAATCGAGATGGTCTGGACCCTTCACAGTAGTAGCTGTGTTCCCTTTTGGCTTAGTCGAGGTATAGAATCCCAAATTTGGAAATTCTTTTAAAGTGAAATGACAAATACTAAGCCCTATTATGGTGGGGAGGTATCTCCAGTCTCCACCATAATTCTAGAATCTGGAGAATGAATTGTATAAGGTCATGGCAAGACTATAACTAAGTGCTGAATGGGAGGCAACCCATCATAAAAAAAAAATAAAAAAAGAGACAGTGAGAAGAGAGAAGAAAATAGGGTCTTATTGCTAATAATGAGACAGATTGAAATACAACCGATCAGTCGAATAAGAGAGGGGTAGCTGAGTGCGAATGTCAATCGACTGATCGTACACTACACTTGACCGGTTCGGTCAATAAAAGAAAGAAAAATACAAGCCAGATGCGAAGTCCATCGATCGATCGGTCGGTCACCATCAACCGGACCGATCGGTGGTGTCGGGAAGAGGGTTTTTAAAACCTTTCTCACCCTTCTTCTCCCCCACTTTTACAAACCCTAGTGGAATTGAAATCTCCCTCTCTCCCTAAAATCGACCATTCTCTCCATTCTCTCTACAAGAACAACTTGAAAACACCCCTAACCTTCCATAAACACTCATCTCCATCCTAATATCCACCCACATTATCTCTCTTGATACCAGATTTCCACAAGTTCTTCCTTCTTTTTAACCCAAAACCCAGTAGAAGAATGGCAAGGACCAATGGAAAACAAGCCAACCAGAAAGTTCTCCTCCTCGACGTCCCTCCAAACGAACCCGGGGATCCACATCTAGGACATCATCTTCAAAAAAGGTTCCAAAATTTGATGGTTTCTGGTTTATCTCAACTACATCGGAGAAGCGTTATGAGATGTTTAAAGGATGCCAGTTTCGACAAGAGAAAGTTCTCAATTTTGAGTACCGCGCAAGGTTTGCAAGGGCTGGTATGTTAGGACCCAAACCCAGCCTATTAGGTCCCTTACCACCATGAAATCCAAATAAACCCTCGCAACGTCCTATTTGAATTCGACAAGGCTCAAGTCACCTAATTGTCAATTTTATTGGTTGATTCATATGTTATTTAAAGGTTGGAGCATGTTTATACATTAATGAATTTCTGGCTTATCTGGAGTGAAATAAAACATCAGCGGAAGACTACATAACATTAAAAACAAGTGGAACATAACACACAAGTCCTATAAGATCTTAAAACATCAACCAATAGTATCATGTATATTTCAAAAGCATCATTGAAGGAGGAACAGGGATTGAAAAGCCAGAATGCAAATCCACACAAATTCAAAGACATGGCATGTGCATTCAATAGGAAAGTGGTGCAAATAAAGTGCAAATTCGTCCAACCATGAAGCCTTGACCTCACACCATTGGTACCAGCAACAAAGCACACACCTAAGCCTGCAAAGGGGGAGAAATAAGGAGATGAGATTACAGAATCTTGGTAGGGTCACAACATTATAAGTCCTAGGATTCCCAATCAAACATCTCCCAATAACCAAAAGATCAACACCTAAACCAGCTAAGGTATTCAATTAAACTGCAAGCATTAATCAGACATAATAGGGGCTGAAATCATCACAAGTACACACAATATAAGGGTAGGCCGAAATTGGTAGAAAACAAGAGGAAAGACTGAAAACATTTCTTATTCAGAAGCACGCAGACAACCTATAACATAATCTGATTTTCAAAACCAAGGTTTGTCCCCATTTTCTCATGTTGTCCAAGGCTATACTGCAAAAAGATTAAAATGGTTAGACAATGAATATTACAGCAAGTCTTTTAGTTGTCTCCGACATCCAAACTTTAACTGGCCTAGGAGTACTCTTGTAGCTGCGTATACAAGTCATCCTGCCTCACAAAAACTAGGGCATCCTAATGTCCAGACTTGAATTGGCTTAAAGGATGTCTTGAGGTCTAGACTTGAACTGGCCTATAAGACATCCTGACATCCTGACATTCAGGACTTGAATTGGCCTACAAGGCATGCAGTGAGCACTTGCCTGGGAATAACCACCCATAAACCTCCTGGTTCAGTAAGCATCTCTCCCTCCTTAAGAGCAACAATACTTACCTTGCATGGCCAGTGACAAATGGATCCTTTAAACAAATCATAAACAAGGCATATACACGCATACACACATAGAGTATACCTAGAATAAGTTAGGATAATGCTTAAAAGATAATTATATAAAAGGATAATTATATTAAAAGGATAATTCTATTAAAATAATAACTCTATTTAAATGAAAGAATTATCTAATACTTTGGATATTAGGGATAAAACTAAGGATAATTAACAAGAACTAAAACAAGAAATATTCAACAACAACCATTTAGGGACTATCACACATTCATTTCTCCAGGGACAAAATAGTCATTTCAGTTGCTTTGGCTCTGGACTTCCTGGACTTCTAAACTAGAAGATCGGGTCTCACAAGGTATACCTAATCACCCACACTTTTAAGATTTATATACTAAGCTTGGTTGGAAAATATTTTCCATTCAACCTCTTGCTGATGCATATTCCGAGCTTTTGTATGAGTTTTATTCAAACATGCCTGATGCAATTGATGGTGTTGTCATGGTTAGACAAAGGCATGTTAGAACATCTGCTGATGTGATTGATGATCATTATGGTTTGGAATATCAGAATGAGGAAGATGATGATGAGGAGGAAGAATCAGACCTGATGCTTGTTTATGATGTATTAACATTTGGGGAAGGTGTAGAGGAACCACTTGGTGGCACTGTCACTGTTACTAACTTCTACAGGGAGGAAATTCTGGAGGATATTTATAGGGCATAACCTGATTCCTACATCACAAGATCACAAGATAAACAAGGAGTCCAGTTTGCTGCTGTATAAAATTATGATGGGTGTGCACTTCAATGTGGGGAAAGTCATTATGGAAAGATTCTCTCCTAGAAACAGAAGGTGAATAACCGTCTTCCCTTTCTACATACGATATCAACCTTATGCTTAGGGTCTAGAGTGGTGCACCTGAAGAACCTTACTTTCAGATCCTCAAGCCGGTGTTGCCTTTCACCTATTTCCTATATTGGGGCAAAAATAAAGGTAACTAAAGTGATGAAAAGAAAGATGGGGTACTCTTGTTTCAAAAATTACACCAGAGTGTATACCGGAGAGGGCGCAGCACCCCCATTAGTAACACCACCATGTTTTGATCAACCAATAGAGAGCGGATCTTCTTCACTTGCTACTGTAGATGATGACCTAGTGACATGCCTTGAGGAAACTTTTATACAGTAGAGGACATTAGTAGGACTGTAAGACCCCGAATTTTGAGTCCTAGAAGTCCAGAAGCCAGTTTAGGTGAAAAAACTATTTTGGCCCTGAAGAAAAGGATGTGTGATGGCCGAAATTGGTAAGGAATGTCTAGTATTATTTCTGGTATTGATTCTCTTTAATTTGGTTCTTTATTAGTTGATAATTATCCTAGAAAATAAAATTCTTAAAATTAAGGAAGAATAATTACAAAATTTAATTCTGATAAGTATCTTACTTTAATATAACCTTTAAAGTTGGGAAATTAATTCCATAACCACTATAAATAAAGAGGAAGCCAACTATATTTAAGCCTTACACAGAAAATATGTAAAATTCGTCCAAACAAAACCCTTACACCTTCCTATTGCTGCCGAAACCCGCTTGACTTCAAAAATGCATAACTCTCTCATCCTTTGTCGGATTCTTACAAATAATAGCTTGTTGGAAAGATATTTCTGTACTTTTTCAAAAATATTACGTTTTTCAACAAAATTTTAGTTTTTATTTGTCAAAAATTTGGTCATAATTCTGTGGGATTGGTAAAATCTACTTGAACTTCAAAAAAGTAAAACTCTTTCATCGTTTATCGGATTCTTGAAAATAATAGCTTGTTGGAAATATCTTTCCATCCTATTTCAATCCATCTTGGGTTTTTTTTTCTGGAGATGAGTTTGTCTTTATCGAAAGTTAGATCGCAATTCGGCTGGAATAGGTTTCAAAATTATGTGAATATGCCTTTAGTTGATTTCTATTGTTGTTCCTCTTGTTCGTATGATTGTTTAGCATCCATTCATGTTATAAAATCATGAATTCATCCTTTGAATCTTCTCTATACATGAAATCAGTATGCCTTATCCTTGCCTTATTGTTGGCTATATTGATCAATTGATTAACCTATTGGATTCTGATCTTGTTTCTTTTGATTGTACAAGTTATAAACACCTAATCCTCCTTTGTTAACATAAAATCGCAACTCTTACACCTTGTATGCATGAAATCGCAATTTTCCTTGTGTCCTATGCTTAGTTCTGAAATATGTATAGTTAATTGGAATGATAACTCAAGTTGAATCTTGTTAAGTTCTTGTCTATCACATCACATATCCAAAGGGGAGACACCTACAACAACTAATCACTGGTTTCTGATAGTTTTGGTGACTGGAATTGGTAAGGAAATAGGGTATTTACTTGGCTATTGAGTTTGCATGCTTAGTTTGGTTTTTTCTTTTCGTTGTAATGCTATAGGTGGTTCGGAACTATTAAATAAAGGCAAAGGAATAGCTTCTTATTCAAAGATAGGAGAGGTAGGATCTATGCCTCATAAGTTTCTCTAGAGATCCTTGTTGTTTGTTTGTTGTTTTCAATGCACACCTTGTTGTTATTGCATGCAAATTGATTGTATGATGCATATATTAATTGCAAATTGAGATATGATTACTTAGGCTATCCTGAACACTTGAGATAGGTTATGTGTTCCAAATTTGCATGTGTTGTGTGTATTGAACATGTTGGTTGTGTTATGACATGATTGAGGATACTTTGTTATGGTATTGTGCTCTGTGCTTGCCTGTGTGTGTTTGTACATGTTTGTGTGTTAGGATCCTTATCCGGTGGCCATTTGGGGTAAACGCTGATGCTCCTTGGGAGAGGGGAGGCTCTTATTGGTATGGGAGTTGTATGAGTAGCAATCCCCAGCTTGCACGTGTTATATGCCTAGTCCTGTGTGCTGGCTAGATTCCTAGTACTTTGTGCTGGCTAGATTCCTAGTACTTTGTGCTGGCTAGATTCCTAGTACTTTGTGCTGGCTAAATGCCTAGTCCTTTATGCTGCCTAGATGCCTTGTCCTGTGTGCTGGCAAGATGCCGTAATCTTGTGTGCTGGTTAGGATACCTAGTCCTGTATGCTGGCTAGATGCCTTGTCCTGTGTGCTGGCAAGATGCCGTAATCTTGTGTGTTGGTTAGGATGCCTAGTCCTGTATGCTGGCTAGATGCCTTATCCTATGTGCTGGCAAGATTAATAGCTTGCTGATTAGCTTGTGTGCTAACCTTTTACCCTTTGTGTAGCAAAGCTTTGGACAACACAGGTGAAAGGGGATGACCTTTCTTTTTCCTACTGCAAAAGTAACCTGATGAGTTTTCCTTCCTGTGTACTTCTGATTTTCAGAAGTGTTTGTAGTCCACCCTCAGCCTTAGTTTCGGCCCTAATCCTTTTGGTTAATTCTTGAATTGCATGATACCTTTAGATGAGTAGGGATGATCTGATGTTGTTTGGAAGATGTTTGTTTAAGATTTGTATAGATCTTATAATTCTATAAACCTATGAGATTCTTGTAATCTCATTCTGTTATTTTCATCATTTTTTCAGGCTTAGGTACATTCGCTGTTTGTGGTACCGGTGTGTGAGAATCAAGGCTACACGGCGGGCGATATTACATACTTTTGCATACTTGTCTCCTTGGTTGCTTGCGCATATAACATGATCATTGATTGGACTATTTTCTGGTTTTTCAAGATTCTTCCTTTGCTTGTTATTTCCGAGTTATGTTGGAGGTTCACTTGCTGGTTTTTGGACTCTATGGGACTTGTGTGTTATGGATTTATTGATTAAATTTAAAGACTTCCACTGATGTTTTATTCACTCCGTATGATACCAGAATATTTATCCAATTTCATGCTCCAAACTTTAAAATCTTAAAGGAATAGCATGCTAAAATCAAACTAGATGGATAAGCCTTGTGGGATTCAGATAGGTCCTGGTTCTGGCTTTTTTGGGTTTCATGGCGGTAAGAGTCCTAATAGGAGCAATTAATAATAGGTTAGGATTTGAGGTCCTTATAAGTTTGGTGGCGGAGCATGGTTTAGGGAATATGATTTGTTATATGCTAATTGGTTTGTTGATTTTGTGTTTCTAGGTAGCTATATACACACACACCCACTCACTTAAGGGCTTACTAAAAATGATCTAATACTAAAAAGGGATTGGTTTGTAAGCTTTAAATAATAAAATTGATATTTTGACTTGCTATGTGTTTATGTGTAATTTTATGCCCTGTATGACTTATGTGTTTCTTATGTATTTTTAACTATTTCTTAATGGGTATTGTTGATGCAGTTTTCCTTCTCAATGCTTATGTATGTTTTTGCATGATAATTATAATTCCTAAGAGTGTTGCCGAATGTCCCTGTGTGTTTACTGAATGCTTGATAATTTTTTTCCAAGTGCTTATATGTGTGTATTGATGTAATTACTGAGTGAGCATTGCATGTGTGCACATGATTTCCGAAATTTGTGTGTACTTGGTGCATGTGTATTTAATTTTCCAGCATATGTGTATCGTCCGGTGCACGCCTCTCCACCAAGTACCACTTCTTTTCATAATTTTGTATTTGGGTTATGTGTTGAGTGATGAATGTGTATTCGTATAGTATGGCAAGGCCAAGTGTACAAACGGGTAGATGGGATAGGTATGAGGTTCAGGCGAACAGAAACCTATTGAGCAAGAGGAGCCGAATGCACAAATTGAGCAGGGGGGCAAGCTGAGCCTGAAAACCAACATGGGACACCAGCTATCGATCTTGTGTGTTACAAGGAATTGCTGCAAACCAGCAACGTATGGAGGCGCAATTTCAGAATGCTCTTGCACCCACGCTTGTGGAAGAACGTATTCCTCCAGTTGAACCTGTACAGTCAGCTCACCCTAAGGAAGCTGAGAGATTTCCTATCGTGATTACAAAATTGTTGAAGGAAACTCGACAATTGGGATGCAAAGATCTCAGTGGTTCAGCCGGAGCTGCACCAGCTCATGAATGGATAGACACCTTGTGCCGAGTGTCCTTGTTTTTTTGTATCTCGGATAGTGACAAGGTTGCCATCGCCACTTTCCTACTTGAGAGAGAAGCCTTCGCATGTGAGTTTGCGATTCAGCGATCGTTTGCCACTTAGGAAGAATTTCAGTATGAGTTTGACGAAAGGTTTTATAAGCGATTCCATAAAAACTAGCAGCGACAAGCTTTCTACAAGCTTGAACAGGGCACCCGTTCGGTTCTGGAATATGAAAAGGTATTAAGGGAGTAGTCCCAATTTGGACCAAGGAGGATCACACACCATACCAGCTTGCAAGACGATTCCAGAATGGGCTGAGTATTGAACTCAAAACCATCATTGGTACAACCAGAATTTGCAAGAACTAATTGTTGCCACAGCTTAAGCAGAAAAGATCGTGCAAACCAAGAAGGCATCTAAGGTTTGTGATGTTGATATTCCAAAGACCTCTTTCAGATCGCGATACGTCCACTACAAATTTCTGGTTATGCCATTCTATTTGACCAATGCACCAGCCGTGTTCATGGACCTGATAAATCATGTGTTTCGTAAGTTCCTGGAAAAATTCTTTATAGTCTTCATCGAAAACATTCTAATTTATTCAAAATTGGAAGAGGAGCATGCTGAGCACTTGCAGGTTGTGCTGAATGTTTTGAGGGATCGTCGATTGTTCGCAAAGTACTCTAAATGCAAATTCTGGTTACTCAAAGTTGATTTCCTTAGCCATGTTGTTTACGCCCAAGGTGTCCTTTTTGATCTTTAGAAAATTAAAGTCGTAGTTGCTTGGGAACCCTCGAGAACTGTATTTGAAGTCCATAGTTTCCTTGGCTTAGGCAGATACTATCGTTGTTTCGTGGAAAATTTTTCATCGCTTGTTGAACCATTGACGAAACTGATGCTCAAGGGTGAGCCATTCGTATGGAACGAGAGAGTTGCTAGCAAAGTTTCGAAGAACTGAAAAACCGGTTAGTTTCCGCACCTATCCTCACCATACTAGTTGGTGGGAAAGAGTATGTGGTTTACAGTGATGCCTCGAATTCTGAAATTGGATGTGTATTGATGCAAGATGGGAAAGTCGTCGCCTATGCTTCCCGACAACTGCAACCGCATGAAAGCAATAATCCTACGCATGATTTGGAGCTTGCTGCCGTGGTGTTTGGATTGAAAATATGGTGACATTACTTATATGGTGAGATGTGCCGAATCTTCACTGACCACAAAAGCCTGAAGTACCTCCTCATGCAAAAAGAATTGAATATAAGACAATGAAGATGGGTGGAGCTGATTAAAGACTACGATTTGATCATCGAATATTATCTTGGAAAAACCAATATTGTTGCTGATGCCTTAAACTGAAAGTTTCATGCTTCTTCTCCATCGGTTTATGCTTATATGTGAACCCAATACTTGCTAATGTTACTGGATTTGAAAGCTACCTATGTGCATCTTGGCACTAATTATTCTTGTTTGTTGTTGGTATGAACCGAAGTCATAGCTACCTTGATTGAGGAGATCCAGAATCAACAATCAGAAGATCCAAATTGGTTGAAGTTTGGAAACAACTATCTGATGGTGTTGATGTCATAGCTCGCGATTTCAGAGCACAAGATGATGGAATTCTTGTCTTCCGAAACTAGGTATGTGTTCCACAAGATGTTTATTCGTAATCTTATTTTATCAAAGACACATAGTTCGAAGTTTGCTATCCATCCTGGTAGCACAAGATGTACCAAGATTAAAGGAGCAATATTGGTAGCCGAACATGAAGTGTCACATTGCT